>JAODJU010000025.1:8198168-8210368 GCA_026776725.1 Gnathonemus echidnorhynchus
TATATATATAAAGGAATGGATTTGTGAAAACAGACACCCAATAAATGAGGCACCCAATGAACAAAAGACCTGGAAGCCAGTGCAGCAGACCTCTGTGGGCACTGTTTGATGAAGAATTGATCCTTTTAAATGCCTCAGAGGCTTGCATGTCTCCCACTAGCCTGAGACCTGCAATCGCGCAGTGGGGGCTGCTGTTTGTTTATTTAACTCCCATGATTCCAAGTAGATAATTGGTCTGTGAAATTGGTGGCAGGGGCAAACTTGGTTCCATGCTCTGCGCTGTTGGCAGGGGGAATGGATTTCTGCAGTCCTTTATTTTCACAAATTTCAAAGACCATCACAAGCACAAAAAAGGTGTTTCTCTGTTTTCAGGTGCTAGCACCAAGGGAGGGAAGAGAGGGCGGGGCTGTTCAGCACAAGCTCATTATGGATAGTGAAGTTACAATAAAGGTTTATTGGTGTCGTGGCAGACATGACAACAGTGACAGTGTTTAATATGTTGCATTGGGTATAATGGAAACTTCATATTCCTTTCTCTGTGAATTTGATCATCTGTCTTATTGCCTTCAGTTTCAGATAACTTATTAGCTTTTGGAACTGTACTTGTAGAATCTGTAATATAAGAATGACAGATTTTCTTAAGTTGAGTGTTCTTTTACATATTAAAATGTGTGTGCATGCGTGCATGTGTCTGTGTGTATGATGGCGTAGTACTTTCAATTTGTAATCCTCATGCTAAATCATTTATCCATCAAATCTATCAAGTCTGATAAAAAAAAATTTAAAATCTACAAATCTACTTTTAAAGGGGGCAGGACAGAGATCTATTCACTCCTGCCTCAGTTCTTCCAGGGCTGAGGGTTCGCAACCTGCCTGCACTCTTCATGTGCACAGTGCGCATGTTCTTGTTGTGTGTGTGTGTTTTCTTTGGGCTCTGCATTTTCTTACTGCAGTTCACAGACATGCAGTTGGACTAATTGGTGTCTCTGCAGTGTGTAACTGTGCGTGTGTTCTCATCCCATCCAGGGTGTACTCTGGCCTTGTGCCCTTCTCTGCCTGGCCCCGCTGGGACCCCATCCAAAACAAGAGGTTTGATGTTGGATGGATGCATTCAAATAGATATATGACAAATCTGTGTCCATGTGTGTGATTCACACCGTTCACATACAGAAAGCATTGGCAGTCTGTCAAGAAGCAAGAAGAACAAAGAGTTTAGCACTCTGTTTACAAGATGCAAATTTCATAAAAAGAAGGACTGCCTTCTTTGTGCATCTGTTACTTGTAAATCGTTATATTATTCTGCTTGGCATGTTTTAGAGATTCTGCCATTTCTTTGACATATATTAAGAGTTTTCTTTGAGCTAAAATAAATTGCATATCTCCTTATGGCTGGTGTAATTATACATATATACATGTATGTGTGTGCTTTGCATAGATAGCGAGAGAGAGATAGAGAGAGACATTGTTTAGGCTCAGCTGTTTGTCGTTCATTGCACAACAGCATTTGTGTCTGCCAGAAGGCTGAGGGTAGCTGATGTGTGCTCCTCTAATTCACAACCTTGCCAATTCAGCCGTCTTTTCACAGTGCAAATCAGCTGGCACCATGTGGGAGGGCTAAGCACCGATTGGATGACTGGCACAATCTTCACCATTGGCAACCAGGAACTCACATACACCTCACCCACTATTGAAGCAGTAAGCCTGCCATGCCAAACCCTGCCAATTGACTCTCCCTAGTCAGCTGATCAATGCCAGCCACTAGAGGCTCCCAGTCACAATCCTTAATGGTCATATTTTACTCTTTGACAGGTGTTTTTGACCCACAAATACTGTATTTCAATATATTTTTACTTATGTTAAACAAATTGTATGTACAAATGCAACATATTTTAATGGTGCCAAATTGCAATGACAGAGTTACACCTCCTGGCAAAATGTAAATATTGTTACTTTATTTAATATCACCAGACATGACGTCATTGAACTTTTCGCAAATATTAAAACAATGGACCAATGTCACCACTTGTAACGCTCACTAAATCAGTATTCAATAGTTTTTAGCTACTGACTTCTTGAAATGTCCCTTATCATTTTGAGTTATGTCATATAAATGGTACTCTAACAGTGAAACTAATTTGACACATTTGTCAAATAACACAGAATAGATACATTATCTGAAAATGTAATTATGTAGAGGGGAAATTACCTTCAGTAAATGTACTTATTTGTTTTTTAATCATTTGTTTAACTGTTTTATTGGACTAAAATAAAAAAGCATGCCCAGAGTCTGTTTTGAAAATATGAGAAAATTAATATGGTAACTGCATAAATATAAAATAAATGTTTAAAATTTTAAAAAGTTTTTTTTTGTTGATTATATTTAGAAGATTAGTACATTTTGGTACGTGTCTGAAATGGTATCACTCTGCTGACTCTGTATTACATTATATCCTTTTTAAAAAGCATTTTGGTTTCAAATTGCAGCTGTTAAATCTGATATAAGGTATCCAAAATGGAAATGGAAAAAGATTAATAAAAAATCTGAATTCTAAAATTCTAGTATTGTGTTGTTTTTATCCAGCACCTATAGTAGTTTAATCAAATACTAACTACATGCCTCTCTATTTACAAATAGTATAGCACCTCTAAACTATAAAGGCAAAACATTTCACAAACAAGTTGCACGGACCTTGATTACTACTGAAAACATTCCCAGCATGGGAGATCAACACATGAAGAAATAGATTCACATCTACAGCAATGAGCTCTGCCAGATACCTAGGAAAAGGGCAACAATGAAAATGCAATAAAAGCAAAAACTATTTGTTAAATAGCTCATAAATACCTTACAGTATGCAAGATTTAGGGTGGTATTATACAACAGTACAACAAATATTAACATGTTATACTCCTATAAAAGAACAATTGAACCTCTTCTTAAAAATTCTAGCTTTATGCAACGTGACATGTTCTGAACAGTTTAGAAAAGTATTACAGTTTACATAGAGTGGTGTTTCTCAAAATACCCTAAATGTGGAAACATGTGTCTCTGTATTGATCAAATAACTTTTAGTTTGAATTTTAGTGCTGTTTGATGTTCAGTGATATATTTGATTTATTACAACTGAATAATTCAGAGTACCTCAAAGGTTTACATATTCATCATCATTCATCAGCTCTCAGAATTTTAAAATTCTTCGATATTTTTCAGTTTCACTTGAATTCATATAATGAGCAGGTGTGGCAAATGAAGCCATACACTTACCTGCATGTTTTATGATATAAGACCAATGATGCATTTTTGAAACATTTAGACATAACAACAAAATCAGGGAGATTATAATGAAAGGGCAGGTCAACCAAAACATTTTAATATCTAAATCCTTTATTGAGAGCCACCCATCCATCTTTTAAGCAGTTATCCTGGTCAGGCTCATGTGCAGACCTGGAGCCTCTCCCTGACAACACAGGGCATAAGGCACATGGGCAGGATGCCAGTTCACCACAGGGCATGTACACACTCACATCATTTGAAATTCATTGTTTGACTTTTTTTTTGCTAAAAGAATTTAGTTATTGGTTGGTTATTTGTATTTAGCTTAGATATATTCCAGTTTATTATATCTGAATTTCAGAAATTTGTTTCAGAAATGAAAATTATACTGAAACAATGCCTCTATGATTATCTTTTGATGTTATGTTTCAGAAAACACACCAACGAAAAATCAGTGGTATTGCCCATATTGTTGTGCACAATTACTACAGTACATACACTGTAATGTAGTTTAAAATTTGTGAGCATGTCTGTAACAGTATTTTTTCCTGATTAAGCAGTGAAGAGCACCATGTGTTCATTTATTTAAAGAAATGATGTCTTCCCTTTATGCAAACACGGTTTACTGAAAAGCATTGTAAACATTAAAAAAGTCCTAATGTGATTTTGCTTTGCAGTATTTCCTCTAATCGGCTAATTGTACATTTTTAATTTGCTTATAAGGTCCAGTAAAACTATTATTAAATAAAATATAAATGTGATTACAGTTATAGTTGCATCTCTTCTTTGTATATCTTGGGATGGTTGCAAATGTTTTTTTTTACCTTTACATTATTGTTCTGTGGGTCTTTTCTGTAAAGAAAAAAAAATTAACCAGTATCTTCTCATTAAGTTGCATTGATGAATATTTCCCTTGTTTAAAAATACACAGATTGTGAAAGCTAACATATTTTCTAACTTATCTGAATTACAGTCATTTTATGCCTATTATTCAAGCAAAGTATAAAGCTAATATTATTGTTAATATTTATGATAAAGAAATGTAAAATGGAACCAAATGTAACAATAATATTTAATTAAGGTATTGATATACAGCTTGTTTCAGGAAAATGTGCAGATGAATATATTCTTCATAGAATTCCAATCCATCGCAGCTGTACATTAGACAAAAAAAAAATCCAGCATAAAAAATCTATTTGGGACCTTCTTTATAGATTCTAACTTCCTGTACGGATTACTTAGCATTGTTTTATATCTCATATTTTTCAGAATCCAAGGAATGTACAACCCAATTTTATAGCCCCAGCAACCACCACTTTTTAAGGTTTCTGTGGTATTTTATGGAAAAGTAATCTATAATGCTGAAACTTGAATTAGAACAAGAAAAAGATATTTTAAGATTTTCTACTAAAAATAGAATAAAGTTTTGGATATTCCATTGTATACAGGGGCAAATAGAATACAAATAAGTATTTTAAAGGTCTGTAACATACATTTTTTCTTCATTGTATTTTATATTACTTCTACGTTTAGTAGGCTTAATATTTAAAAAAAAAATAACAAGAAAGTCATACACCTAAAAATTATATTGTATTATTAGCAATAAAATGATATTATATATGTTGCATTAGTTTCAGCAACATTGTTAGTACTGAAATGCATATTATTTATGAAAATTGGAAAATATTATTTAACCAATTGTTTGGTTTTTTGTTGGACTTTTACACTGCTTTGTTTGGCTTAAAATGTTTTTTTCAATGGAGCCCTCAAGCCAGGACATAAGGAAGTCAAAACATGATGTAATAAAGTTAAAGGTATGTCAGCATAAATGCTTCATCATTCTTCTTAAATATTTGAATCTATTTCCTTATTTATTCACTCATTTTTTTTGGTAGTTAGTCAGTTTGTCATGCTCCAGGTCTCTTCTTATGTTTCTCCTGTGTGAGTAATTATATTGAAAAACAAATATGTAAGGACATGAATTAGCCTCAATACTGAACACCGAATTCTATAAGATCATGCACTAGGAATCAATTGTCAGTATTTAGGGTTCCTGATCTCTTACATGTAAACTACAGTCCTTGACATTTCTCATTATTTGGGTATTTTTCAAAAACCTGTTTTTGCCAAAGATTTGGTCAGTCATCTATGTGTGCCAATCTGTCAATATAATGTGACAACATTTGCAAGGAAACCTATATTCCCTGCATAAATATTACAAAAAACACACAAGGCACAAGTTTATGCTCCAGTGGCTCAAAAGAAAAACCCCAATAAGTCTCCTCAAAATCAGGAAGGATAGAATCTTACAAGCACAGAAACAAATTCCAAGTATGTTTAACAAGCAGCTCAAAGAGATCTTTGATAAATAATACAAGACCTTTTAGTGGAACCAACTTATTAAACCTTAACTTGACATAAAGGAGTAATTAGTTGTATCTCATTCTTGATGTTACTGGACACTATTTCACAGAACGAAAACGTTTGTTCTTGACCTAATTGTTAAGACCAGGTATAGTATATTTCTGTTCTAGTGCACAGAAAAATAGGATGGTCTTAAGTACCAGGAGCTCAGGAAAAGACATAGATGGCCAAGTACAAGGTGTTTATATACTCCCCAAAGTGTATCAAAGCTCAAATCCACAGAAATAAAAGAAACGTCAAACAAAACAAGCATTAGACTGACTAATATAGAGGATGGACAAGGGAAACAGGTGAGGCTTTGTTTAGGTGGTTGAGGTAGATCAATATCTCAGCTCACAACCCTGGAATCTTGCTCGTTTTCCTCCAGCTCTCGAAAGATCAGTTTACTGCTAGTAGACAGACTGTCGCCTACACTCTAGTGACAGACAACCTGCCTCTCCCACAAGGAAAAAAATATGCTGAAAACAATTCTCATCTTCTTTCCATTCTATGTGATTGTTGGAGAAAAAGTAGGATTCCTATACTTAAGTTTTTCTTGAAAATGGAACATATGACAATGAAACATATGCTTCCGTCTTTAAAGTGACATCAAACACTATTTATTTAGTTATTTTACAACACTCTATTACACCAAAGAGTTCAGGGGAAAGTGATGTATAGCGATGTATTCATCTACCTGAATTTAATTAGCTCAAAATGTCTGAGAAATGTGTGACTGCATTCCTGCAGATTCATATGACACATTATAAAAATGCCCAACAATTCATGCAGGTGTCTAACAAATTACAATGAGCCTGTAAACACATGACATGAAGGGGGTAAATCTTACAAAAGTCTTATAATATAGGTTTTAATAACTTACATGTACATTTGAATGCCATATTTTATTCTGTTCACAGTTTCCATTGTGAATTCTCATGATGGGTATTTTGCATTTTAGAAGGTACAACCCCCAAAATGTAATGATTACATCAGATTGCATCTGATTGATTCCAGATATAAATGCATTTGAAAAGAATTTGAGGTTATGAACACAAACATTTAAAATCTCTCAGGACATATAGATGCACTAAATAGTGTATGGTGTAGTAAAAATATTGTACAATGCACTGTTGGTGTTGTAGTAGATAAGTGGCTGCCACAGATGTCATAATACAGACAGTATTAAGAGACTTACTTAAGAGAAATACTGCAATTCATATACACTAGGACCTACATCAAACATTATGTGCACATTTTTAAATAAAGGATCCACAAAAAATTGAGATTATTTAATAGAAATTATTTATAATTATTTTTCCAATGAAATTCTATTTCATTTATGGAAAGCATATCGTCTTGTATTATAATTCAAACACAATTTAATATCTTGGATTTATGGTGGATTTGTTTGGACAGTTTGGAAATTATGGGTTAATTCTTCAAAATATACTAACAAAATGGTATGATTCCATATACATTCATATTTTATTCATATTTTAAACTTTTAATATTGCGTACAATAGCATATATTCAAGAAAATTCAAACAGGTTTAATGAAGTACTGGTGTTATTCTTTAATATTTGAACTCTAACAAAACACCAACAAAAAATGTTAATAAAACTGTTAAAACTGTTACCAAAAGTAACACAATTTTTCATACAAATAAAAAACCTAATAATTATTAGTCATTATGTAATTTGTAAAATTTAAAATTAAAAACACAATAAGGGTTACCATAGGCTGTATTAACAAATGTGTATACATATTAACATATATATGTACGTACACACATTTGGGTGTATATACACAGATATATCTTTCTAAATACAATCAAGCATGTCAGTGTGAAAACAGAACTGTAGATTAAAATATATTAGGTATTAAGGTCAAACAGCATGTGTCAGTCCAGCTACTAACACTAGGAGTTCATATTTTAATGTCAATATATCATATGGATATATATTCACTATCATTTGCTTCTATTTTATAATAATAATAATAATAATAATAATAATCCATTTTCTGTAGCCGCTTATCTATATTATTATTGTTGTTGATGATGATGATGATGATGATAGAAACTGATACACTGAACTCAAAAAAGAATTACAGTTTTTTCTATTACCTTATTATCACTACTACGGCTACCTTATTATTTCTTTACTAATACTACTAATTTACTAAAACCAAAATTAATTAACACGCATCTAATTTTATCTTGCATTCGCCAGTCGGGAATGAATTTATTACTTAATAATGACCAAACAAGAACGCTGTATACTACACATTTATGTTGGTGTTTATATTACAAGTCCATATTTTTTTTTCCGTCAGACCGGCCAGTGGATAAGAGAAGTGAGATAAATCTAACTGCATAACCCCAAAGACCAAGGTTTTACATACACAAGGTGGACAAATCTGGCAACAATAGAATAACAATAGTAACAACAATGCCAGCCGTTCATTTGGATTATTTGGAATTACATTCCTTCAACCTTCTGCTAACAGTGTAACATTTCTGCTATCCTATTCTCTTTTATTACACAGATCAACATCATGGTCCTGTAAAATGTACCATAGATGTTAGCACATATTCTATTGATATGTCTGCATTGTAAATTACATTTATAAGAGTATTACATTACTGCAGATATTGAAAATATGTGCAAGACAATACGGAAGTATGATTTTGACGTTTCTCAAGCAACCTCACAGCTAAGGCAGTCCCTAATTTCAAAGAAGTGTATTGCATACATTTTCCATCGACATTTTAAAATTAAATTAATCTTGTTCTACAAACATTACGTTAGTTTTACACATGTTACACATATGTTACTGCACGTTTCA
This sequence comes from Gnathonemus echidnorhynchus, assembly GCA_026776725.1. Lineage (NCBI taxonomy): Eukaryota > Metazoa > Chordata > Actinopteri > Osteoglossiformes > Mormyridae > Gnathonemus > Gnathonemus echidnorhynchus. The sequence goes on from JAODJU010000025.1 coordinate 8,206,697, forward strand.
CATTATCTCAGTTTAAAGTTATATTCAACAGTCAGGTAAGTCTTATTAATAGAGAACTTCATGTTGAAATTTATGCTGAAATCTGCTGTCTCTCTCCATGATTATTCTTGTAGTAAACTATCTCAGAACTGCGCAGATTAAAACACATATTAGACAATGAAGCGCATTATTCCTTGAATTGTGTCAATATATAGTTAACAACAGCAGTCTTACCCTTTAACTTAAACAGCATGCCCGCAACTTAATTTTAAAAAATACCGTGGTGAGAACATCACAACAACTACGCGTGCTCGGTTTGGTGTGCAGCACTGGATTGCCTTGGTCATGGCATATTAACTCCGTCGATTATAGAAGTTACTGAACAGAATGAGAATTTGCTTTGAAAACACTGCGCACATACGAACAATTCTAGAACACACAGAGACATAAAGCGTAAGCTTGAAAATAATCAGAAAACCATTCGCAAAAGGCAATAATATTTTAATACATAGCTAATGAAACAAATTCGAAAAAACAGAAATATCGAAAAGTTTTATATTGTTTTTAGAGACGTAACCTGTCGTCCTACGAATAAATTTCGAGTATTGAGTGTATAATGTGATTTTATAGTATCGTTAAAAGGTTTTTTTTTTTTTTTTGCATAGTATTAAAACAATGCAAAATTGATTCAAATTGTGTAGCAGCAGCGTCAGTTGTAGTATTAGTTGCAGCAGGTGAAATTATAATACATTCCTCGTTTTGCTTAATACACCCAATACATCTATTTATTTTATAACCTAAGCAAAATTTATGAATGTCACAATATCCGTTTAATTAAATATGAGTATTTTGTGCATGCGCTTGTCCGCGTTTTTTAATGTATTTTTTAAATGTATTTTTAACATAAATATTTTGAAACGTGATATACATGCAATGAAAATACGCTAGCACTGACGATAATGATAATTATCAGAAATAATGTACAGGCGATACGTGTTATTTCTTGTTTGTTTTGCGGTTTCTAAGTTTAACAATTATTATCCATATATAATGTGTAAGGGGTAAAGCTGTCCGAAGGAATACATACTCCTGTAAAAATTTAATTGAGTCCATAAATATATGTATTTATCGGTTATAATATTTTTAAAATAAATGTTACCTTTGGTTAGCGCTGAAGAATCAGAGATCATCTATCTGTCGCGGTAGTGTCTGCTCCGGTACTACAAATAAAGATCAGATTCACTTAAAGAAAATGTTGTTATATTTGTTTAATTTGAACATTTGAACTCCCGGCTGTAAGATCTGTGGTTTTGCGGTAAGGGAAGGTAAATTGGAATGACACCACTTTGCACTTTAACAATCCGATTTTGTCAGGGTACAACTTGTTTGTTTAACCCGACAGCTCTGTGCACCCAGTCGCACGCTTTGCTTGGCTATTAAAACAATTATTCACGATCTGTCGAGTGTCTTCTAATTCATTCACACAAATCCCTCTGCTTTAGTTCCGTCCGGCATGAGTATAGAAAGGATTGGCCATGGAAACATCATGGCAAATTGTTGCTTCAAGTAAACTTCAAACAAGTTAAAGATTTCCAGTTTAAACTTTAGTGTAAAAGTCTCTGTTTTTAGAAACATTCCTCTACACAATCTATAAGGCTAACATCAAATTGTCAATTAATCCTAGTATTCGTACAGGTTTTGATAAGTACTGGGTTTTATAAGCTTCCTGTTAAACTCCATTGTTCTTTAAAAATAATAATAAAACGTGAACAACTGTGCGGTTTTCACAGCGTTTTCAATGAGTCCTACTAAATATTAATGTTTTACTTTGCCATAACATATCCACGTAATGGACAAAATATTTAACATTTATCCGCAGTTTAGATTAAATCGTCATAATCTCAGTACATCCCCCTCTTCTAAGAAAAAATAAAAAGAAGAAATATGTTTTTTTCCTCAAAGACTAATCGCGAAATCTAATTATCGTATAAATATATTGATTATATGTTATTTAGAATCAAACAAATGGATGTTTAAAATATGCTCCAGTAAATTAATAATTTTATAAATCTTTCTACGAAATTTTCCTCACATTACTACTCTTTAAAAGCTGATCAAAATGGCTAATGATGATTTATTTTACACGGAATGTTTTACATAAAGTTTGTACAAATAATCTGGGAACGGGTTTGTTACGGCTATACGCCGGCTTTCATTAAGTTTGATAAGCCTATATTTCTCTTTTCAACATAATAAAAAAGTTTACTTTGCCTCTTAAATAACTTGATGACATAGGTAATTGCAATAATGTAGTCTCGGGTTATTTTAATTGGCTCGGTTTAATTACATCGTTAATTAAACAAATATCCACTTTAATCAAAATTCTACCTCAATATATAAATGCACTTAAATGTTTGCAAAAAGGTTACTTTAAAGCTAATACTAAGCGTACATATTATGAAATTGTTACAAGTAATATTATTCTGGTTATTAACTGAAAAGCTATGCAGAAAAAAATGCTGACTAGACCAATATTTACGGTAGGATTCGAGCGCCCTCAATCTGCCACTCTCAGATTTCTTTGAACCTAATCTTTTACTGTTTTTCGTCTTCTAGATCACCACCTCTTCGAGTATCAACAACCAGTCTAAATATATAATAACGCCATTACATTTTTAAATTGAGTGTAAAAAAATAGATATGCGATGAAAAAGTTTCCCCTCTTTAAACCGCTTTCTGGTAAATGCATGTGCAGTAAAATTTGTTTTAGTGAAACTTAATATGTCTATGGTTAATCCGTTATCTTAATTTAAAAATACCACATCAATACAAACAGTTCTAGCCTTACATATTTTGGCTACAAGAAAGATATTTATGGACGAGCCATAACAAATAGAGTGAACCATACGTTTCATGTAATACATTAACAAGGATAAAAGTCGAAATCTCACCAAAGAGAACAATGAATAGTACCGTTTCTGTTCTCTGTGCCTCTGCTCCTTTCGTTGGCACGCAAAGTCTGCACTGTAAAATAGCAATTACACAGTACATTAATCCTATAAATTGTTAAACTATACATTTAACCCATATTTTGGATTCAGCCAAGAAATACATGCAATATGCCTGAGTTACGCAAACTTATTTTAATGCTAATTTTAACATGATTATACCACCTGAAACACTGCAGTGTCAACATATTCATAGCATCGGATGCGATCCAGATTTGCATAGATATGCAATGATTTTAAAATGAAACATGTAAGTGTCGAAAATAAAACGTATATTATGAAAACTAAATCCCAGCGCATCACCTTCAATAATAAAAATATTCAAGTCAAACGCAGGCATAACATTCATATTTGCGAAACAGAAAGGCGGGGGCGGGATTGCTAATATATAAATTGTAATATAATTTGACGGTCCTGTGACTAACTAATAAAAAAATCAATATTTAAAAAAGTATTTTATCAAGTACTCACGCATGGAAATTACATAGGCCTAAGGATGTGTTGCTTGTCTCCAATCTGGAAAAACTGCGATACAAAACATTATTTTCAAGTGGGAAAACGTAAGAACGTAGAATTCTAATAGAACAAATACTGTGAATGCTCCGTTGAGCTAAAGAGGTATAGAGTATAGACAGGAAAAAAATAAGGACAGGAACGGGTGATGTCTAAACTGTTAACTGTCCAT
>JAODJU010000025.1:8260531-8277433 GCA_026776725.1 Gnathonemus echidnorhynchus
GGGGAAACTCAAAGACACACATGAAGGATGGGATGACCAGCAACACCTGCTGGCCAAACGGGGAAGGGACACAGTGAAACAACAGGGGCTGACCCTGAGACTCTAGATCTTGTACCTCCACTTAAGAAGATAAACCATAGAGATAAGAAACCTGCCCCCTGGTACTCTGATCATACGCGTGAACTCAAACAGGCATCACATAAGCTAGAGCGCAACTGGCGCTCAACTAAACTAGAAGTTTTCAAATCTGCCTGGAAAGAGAGCCTCTCTAAATACAGACAAGCATTAATCACTGCTAGGTCTGTGTATCTCTCCAGATTAATAGACATGAACAAAACCAATCCTAAATTCCTATTTGAATCCGTGTGTAGGTTAACACAGAATTTTTCATTAAACTCGCAAGTCCAGCAAGCTCTTAAGAGTGATGACTTTATTACATTTTTAATGATAAAATAACTAAGATTAGACAGACCATCCAGTGCACGTCCTTCACTATTTACGGCTGCCAGCTTCCGGCTAGTCTTATACCAACCAATAATGAGACCTTTGAATCTTTCTTTCCTATAAAACACTCAGAACTTTTGAGGTTAGTTTCCTCCTGTAAATCCTCTACTAGCCTCGTAGACCCAATTCCTACAAAATTCTTCAAGGAAATACCGCAGATTAGCACTACCCTGTTAAATGTGTTAAATTCATCTCTTAGGTTTGGGTATGTTCCAAAACCTTTTAAAATGGCTGTCATTAGACCCGTCCTAAAGAAACCAAATCTTGAACCTAGTATTTTAGGAAATTCTAGACCTATCTCAAATCTTCCGTTCATTTCAAAGATCATGGAAAAGGTTGTCAGCTGTCTTCTTTCGTACAGAAGAATAATGAATTATATCAGTCTGGCTTTAGACCAAACCATAGCACAGAAACCGCTCTAGTCAAAGTAATGAATGATTTGCTTATGGCTTCTGACCATTAACACCGGCTTGTCATCACCTCCCTGCTCCCCGGTTGTGATTCAAATCTTATGACTTAGTGTGACTTGGCACTTAGCCATCTCTCCGATTTGACTTTCCCTGCCAGCCCCAGGAGAACGGGCTCCCCATTTGAGTCTGGTCCCTCCCAAGGTTTCTTCCTCCTAGGGAATTTTTCCATGCCACTGTCGCCTATGGCTTACTCACTGGGGGTTTTGGGTGGAGATGCTGTAAAGCGCTTTGAGACAATGTAATGTTATGATAATGCGCTATACAAAAATAAATTTGTTTGTTTGTTGTTTCCTCTTGAGGGCTGACACAGACATACACAGGCTCTCACTGATAATGGGAACTTCAGAACTTGTATAAAGGCCTGCACTGCTGTATCCTCAATCACAGCAAAAAATTAATATGTTGGTGTGTCATGTGCCAAAGGTGGCCATAAATGTTAGTCCACATCCCCAGCAGCAGCAGATACCTGGCTCTCAGTATCTGCTATTAGTCATTTCCCTGAGGTGGGTACTCCGTGGCATTAAAATAAACACAGTGGTTCCAATCCCTGGAGTGTGGATATCTTTGCTGAGAACTGGAAGAATATAGCTCATGTGTGTAGTTATCTGTATTCAGCGCTAGAGAATATGACCATTTGGAAGAGCTTGCACACTCTTGTTGCTGAGTGTAGTAATGTTTGTCTGTGCTATGATATCTGTAGGTGTTGTGTCTGCAGGATGCCCATCCATCCTCTCATCTGCATGGTGATGTGGAAGGAGCGGATAGATAATGTTGACTTTTGTCCCATGTGGAGCAACTGGTATGTGTAAATTCTGCTCACTGTGGAGAAACCCTGTATCTCTAAGGCCTAGATCCATAAGCATATCTCTGTGGTGATTTAACTGGAGAGGTATGGCATCATCCTCTGTCCCACTCAGCTCTTGTGTAAGGTTGACTGATGTGTATACTGCTGTTTCAGCTCACTAACATCTAACTAAAGGGCTTGCACATCTGCACTGCTATGATGGCACGCATCGTGTCACGAGAAGAGTCAAAGTCAGGTGAAAGAGATTTAGAGGATCCCATGGGAGAAACTGATTGCCCATTTTAGTGGTGACTTTATGCGATAAGTCACCAGGCATATTTACTGTTGTTGCATTAGCCTGAGGAGATGTAGCAAACCTCAATGCTTCCTGAGTATGCACTCATTTACTAGCAATGACCTGGGCTTCTCCCATGGAGCTCGCCCCACGTTCATGGTGTTACAGTCTGCATGTATGTGTCTGTCTCGGTCTATCTGTCTTTTCAGATTATGTGTTCCAGCAGTTCTGGTTCCAGGTTTTCCCATCTATCCATATGTACACTGTGCTGAAAGTTGAAAAACTGGTTCATTGCCTCATTTCTGTTTCTCGCCTCTCATTATAAAACAATTTATATTGTTTACTGGTATTTTGTACTTATTGTAATTGGTTATTGTTTTGGCCGATGCCACTTCTGAAGTTCAGCCTGGTGTTTTGTATCCCTAATTGTCACAATATATCTAAAACACAGCTCCAGCATCGCTGTCATTGTTCTTTGTGTCCCATTACTCTCTCTCCCTTCCTGTTCCCTGTTCAACATCTGATTATGTCACAACCTTAGACTGGGATGTGATAATGGCATTTAGCCTGCAGCAATGGATCAAGGTCAGCTACAAAGTGCCTGAACCACTTCATGCGTAAAGCAGGTTGGCCATAATTAGAGAATTCTTCAACAACCAATTGAGTAATTGCAGCTGTATACACTTCTAAAGGTTCCTTAGGGAGATGCTCTCTAGCATTTACAAATGTTTGACAGTAGAGCAAAAACTCCTTTCTCCCAAAAGCTGCATTAATTTTCTTATTATCTCATGATAGTCCCATTGAATAGTAGGATGCAAAGACAGAAAGTATGCTAATGCATCACCACTGAGATGTATGGATATAACGGTAGCCATATCACATTGCTGCACTGCTAACTCTAAATGTGCTTTCCACAGATTAAAATTGTCCTTGCTATCATTCCTATCTCAGTGAAAGCATGGCAGTAAATACACTCTGTAATGAATGACTCATGTTGTATCAGCAGCAGTACTGTCGTCAAGATGAACATAGTTCGCTTCATAGTGCTCCCTCTTACGAAGCCCCATTGATACAACATAAAGATAAAAATCGTGGCCACGTTTTAATATATCGTGGGAACAAATTAATGAAATGTAGTCACAATTAAGACGAGGGGACCAATTAGTAAAATGTGCCCAAAAGTAGCTGAGCTAATAATAAGCTACTGAAAAAAGTAAAGTTAGTAGCATCGCTAATTTTAGTAAGCTATTCCCCAACATTGGCAATAGGGGTAAATGGTATCATATTGCAGTTGTAGTTGCTTCATATGTACACTGTAAACCCGGATTTTGTTTCAACATAAACTATTTAGTAATGATTAATTATTCTTTTGTGTTTTGTAAAAACAATATCTAATTACTAAACCAGAATAAGCTGTTTGTAATACTTTTCAACATTGTGCAGTGCAATACTCATGATTAGCAAAGATAAGAGGGGGCGGAGCTCTTTTCAAAAATCAACGCGTCTCGAGTCACGTGTTCACGAACCGCGCTGAGGAGTGAGCACTGGAGTTTGTCTGGGCGGGAATCTGAAGAAAGCTGGTGAGTGTTAAATTTGATATCTTAATAGAGACTTAATAGACCCATAAGATCAGTCCAGATAAGGACTTAGCTAAACACTAACCTCAGCTATGTCTTAAGAAGACGGCTATCTGTCAGTTCAGTCAGCGTTTACAATAACGTGCATGACTGCATGAGCTTGTAGCTAATGCTAACTGCAAGCTAGCGGGCTATCGCGGTTAACCTGTGTTTGGTGTCAGAGGTGATTCTTGCATTTATATCAATACTGTTAATGTAACTTTGCAAAGGACGTGATCAAGGTTTGTGTATAGCCATTATACACGTGTTGTTTTTCACAACTTGACATGTCATATAAAGTACTTTTGTATTAGATCGGATATACAATCAAATTTAAAATTGTTCTGAGCTTTCAGCATTAATTTACCAATTGTGTAATTTGAGTTGTCATCTTAATCCCCCAAAGACTTCAGAGCCAACTGATATTCGGACACTGGTGCTGAGAGGGCTTCCTATTCTCCTTGGTGACAAGCCAGCAGACTTCTATAGATTAGTCTTTGTAAGTGACTCCTTACCTTCTCATATAGTGTCTAAAGGGAATGTGATGATATAATCTTGAATTTTCAGCAATATGTTGTTTTTACTGTCTGTGCTAAACCACATAAGCACAGTATTCCTTATACAAAAACATTTAAATAAACTTGATAGATTATAATACACATATGATGATTAGCTATTTCAGTTTGTGGCAATAGCAGGCTCTGACCCTATTGATTTTTCTTACTCATTTCATTTCATGTGATTTGTGAGGTGTTAATCACACATTCATATAGTGATGCCCTTCCCTGTCAGTCAGCACTACTAGCCACACCTTTTTCCAACCTCTTCGGATTATATGTTTGTCTAATCCCCTCTAGCAGTGACTCTCCTATGATTAGGCTATATTATGAAATATTGATGGTTATTTAATGAGAAATTAATGATTCTGATCTTGATATTGTTTATTAAGGACTCTGATGAAGATGGCTCGTTTTGCCACATTGAGATTGGAATCCTCCTGGTTGAGTCTGAAAGTGCTGCATCATCATCTTCCCTGCATCTCAGTCCAGCCTCTTTGAAGATAATTATTGAGGGACAAATTGTGATCCACAAACTTCAGGACTTGCCAAAGGCTATGTGCATTCTGTTTGGACTTTCATATGCACTGCATCTAAACTACCCCAAGTCTATGAAGCTCACATTTCAGTTCATCCAACAGATTCTTCTCACGTTCGGTCACAGTGAACTGAAACCAAGGCTACAAACACTGAAAAACCAGCCTGAAATGTAAAGAAATGTGTCAAGTATGCTGTGAACAGCCATAATTGTATAATTAATTATTTCATAAATTTCAGTCACTTTCAGATGTGGCCAAAGTCAAGGTGTTGAATGTAGGTTGTTATACAGTTTGGTGTTCTTAAAGGAGGCCTTTGCCATACAAATAATTTTTGCTATGCCTCTTGCAAATATGCAATTGTTTAGAAACGACTGTTTTTTTTTTGGGTTGTGCAATACTGCAGAATATTATCTTGCATTATTTTGTGAAAAAATAAATGTTTTTCTGAATATTTAAATGTTTTATTGCTTTTCTTCCATACAATTTTTTAAAAGTATTTGTTACAAAAAATGGTAATTAATACTTATATAATAATAATTAATTACATTTGAAGAAACCACATTATTTATATTAACAAATGAATATACGTAGTGATAAATACAATGTCTATGTAAGTTTAGCTTAAGACGGTTATATCAAATAACTTGGGGATGCAAAGAAAATTAGTTAAGTGAACTAAGCATTTTTAGTAAAGACTAATGATTGTCCATGTCGATACAACTTAATCTGTTTAGTTTCAGAATGTGTAAAAACTAAAGTGGTTTAAGGGGAACGGGTTTACACGCGAATTTCTAGTAAACTCAACTAATCTGGGATTACAGTGTATCTTTAATGTATTGGATTACTGGCAATGCATCAAGAAGTGTATTGCGTTGTCTCTGATGGAAATGCACATCCCTATCTATAGCAGGAACATCAATCCCATGTATTTCAATGGTGAAATATATGTAAAACTTTTGCCACAAATTAAAGTTACTAAAAAATTAATTATTGCAAAACAAAACAATGGCCAGCAACCACAGGAAAAGAATGCAACTCTTCTCAAAGGATCTAATGGAAGGAGATGGGCAAAAACAAAGAAGTGCTGTTCTCCAAGACTCATGGTCTCAGCAACACAGAGAAGAAGAAATGAGTGGACATGGCAGACAGAATAAGTGCCTGCAGTGGCTAAAGCAAGATCTGCCTCTGAAGTGAGAAAGAGGTGGAAAGATTTATCTAGTGTTGCCAAGGGGAAGGGGTCTGAGGTGGGATGGCAGTGGACCAAAACTGGTGGGGGGCAGTCAAAGGCTGTTCCTCTTACTCCGGAGGTAGAGCAGGTCCTGGCCATATTAGGGCAGACTGTGTCTGTGGGACTTTCCGGAGGGGTAGGTGTGTGGACCAATGAATTACCATATATCTTACTGAAATCTGCCCCTCCAGAGCATCCTTCTCCCTCCACCAGTGATACCCTATCCCCAGAGCTGTCTCACTCCAGGCCCATTGAGAGGGTTACACCTCCAAGTAGTGGTGTCATTGCATGTGGATGCAATCAGGAGCTGGTAGTTGCAGCTGGAGAGGGAAAAGCTCCAGGAGCTGGTCCTGCTCAAAAGGCCAAGCAAGCAGAATACCCTGGCAGAGGCACAGTTCGACTGGCCCTTCATTTCAGTTCCCATTCTGTTACCCACAGAACGTGAGATATTCACTCATATTAAAATTAACTAAATGGGATGTTGTTACATAAAGTTCTCTATCATTAAGGAAATACGCAGATCAGCCATAACATTAAAACTACCTACCTAATATTGTGCAGTTCCCACACGTGCCACCAAAACTGACTCCGCAAGACCACTGAAGGTGTCCAGTGATATCTGGCACCAAAATATTAGCAGTAGATCATTTAAGTCCTGCAAGTTGTGAGGTGGGGCCTCCATGGATCAAACTTGTCTAGCACATCCCACAGATGCTTGATCAGATTGAAATCTGGGCAGTTGGGAGGCCAAGACAACACCCTGTACTCTTTTTCATGATCCTGAACCATTTCTGAGCAATTTCTGCAGTATAACAAAGCACATTATCCTGCTGAAAGAGGCCACTGCCATCGGGGTATACCATTGCCATGAAGGCTTGTACATGATCCGCTGCAATGCTCAGGTAGATGATGTCAAAGTAACATTCTCATGAATGATAGGACCAAAAATTTCCAAGCAGAACATTGCTCTTGTAAGAGAATCCCATCAACTCTGACCCTTCAGTTTAGCGGGTTTCTTTTGTATGATTGACAATCATAGCATTGTTAGGACTTATGGAAACATGACTGAAGAGGATCTCTGAGAAAGTTTTAGCAGACTCACGAAAGGTGCTGAGAGAGTTATGGAAAGTAATGATGACCTGGAAGCTAGACTCATCGCAGATAAAGAGACAGAGCTGGATGCAGGCGAAGTCGCTGTGCTAACTGAGCAGCAAAAGACTGACCTGAGCATGACTGCAAGTGAGTGCGAGCTGAGGCTGGAGGAGGTAAAGAACCTAATTCAGGAAACACTCTGGACCAATTTCGGTGCTGTTGAATTGGACACAGTGCTACGAGCAGCAGAGAAGGAGTGCCAACATGTTGCTGATGTTCGACCCAGTGGGAATCTGGAGGGGTATGACTTCATGCTGAATCATCTGCAGCAATTGATAAAGACAGTAAAAGAGGTGCAAAGGCAGTGGAAGCAATGGGCTCCACTGGGTGAACAGAAGATGACCCAAAGCCGCATTAAAGAGCTTGAACTCACCATTCCCTCCCTGGTGTCCAGAAAGGCAGAGTTCATGCAAGCAAAACGGAAGGAAGAGGCTGAGAGACTTGTACCAATGACAACTGCCCTGGACTATCTTGTGCAGACTGTCAGAATGAAGCCAGTGGCTCTGCCTAGGTTAGCTGGCATCAAGCGAGACTTTTACAGGTAGAGAAAGGATTGGGAGGCATTGCAAAGGCAGGGTGAGCCAACAGGCTCAAAGGAGGTGGAAAAAATTCGGTTGTTGGACAGTCTGGATGAAAAAATCACCAGAGACTTCAGATTGACTGCCTATAACACCGGAGAATCTTGGAGAATCGTTATGGGAATCAAGCCTCCATCGCCATTGAAATAGCGGAGGAGTTGCAGTAAATGCCAGCGGTGAAAGGGCATCAGCCATGGAAAATAGTGGAGCTCATTAACACTGTTGAGTAGGCACTTCAAGACTTGAGTGTCCTTGGGGACACTGGAGCCATAAAAAATCCATTGGTAATAAAGTCGATAGAAGGTAAGCTTCCAGAGTCTCTCAAGAAAGAGTGGCTTGTCTATGCGGCTGATAGGCCGAATGCCGTCGCTCCACACAACAGGTTTGACTCTCTGTTAGGGTTCCTTAAAGAGCAGGAAAGCATATATGAGCAGCTTGAGGAACTGAGGCGAGTATAAGTTTTCCAACACGACCAGAGCCGAGATATGCGAGAACAAAAGTCACCAAGGCAGGGGATGATCATGCAGGATGTGTAGTCTGTGGTGATGGAAAGCACAGGAAGAAATTGTTCTTCTGCAAGCAGTTTAAAGGGTTCAAATTGGCAGATAAGAAGACTGCAGTAAGAAAGTTGGGAGCGTGTGATAAATGTCTTGGGATTCATGACGTTACAGCAATGACAAGTAAGCAGCTGCAAAAATTCTTTCTGGATGTGCCAGTTAAAGAACTTATGAGGCCCAAGGAGATAAGCTTGTTAATAAGACATCGAGAGGGGAAGCTGGCACCCCAGAGGGTTTGGGTTGTTGAGGACCTTGTGCTGTGGGATGGGCCATTAGGGAAGACAGTTGGAGGAATCCAATTCTTCGAAGAAATCGATGACGAGGAAAGGCGCCAGGTACTCCAGCAGGACAGTTATGTCGATGATATTCTTACGTCTCACAATGACCTAGACTATTTGAAAACTATTACGTTAAATGTGGAGCGGATTCTGAAAGCCGGGGCTTTTGAGGTCAAGCTATGGGTCTTTTCGGGCCAAGGTTGGAGGATAGAGTGTGGTGTTGAGTTAGAAGGCAAAGAAACAGTTAGGTCAAGAACGATGGTCCTGCCGAACCAAAAGGGTGATGAGGATAATAAAGCTCTTAGTTTGGGTTATATAGTTAAAGAGGACAAGCTCCATGTCATGACCGCGATTAGTTTCTCGAAGATAAAGAAAAAGATGTGGCTTGGTCAAAATCTTCTTCAAAATCAAGTTAGAGCCCAGACACCAAACCCCCTGTCACGAAGGGAACTGCTCAGCCAGGTAGCAGGACTGTATGATCCAGGTGGCCTGATAACTCCTGCTAAGCGGAAAGGAGCGATCCTGGTGCGAAGAGCGTTCCAAGAAGCAAAAGGTGGGACTGGTCTTATCAGGGATACATGGGACGCTCCATTGTCAGATGGCCTCAGAGAAGACGCCATTGAGCTTTTTGAAGAGTATGTCCAGCTCGGCAAGGTCAAGTTCACTAGAGCCCTAACTCCTTCATCCTTTGCAGGAAGGCCATGGGCAATCACATTCTCTGATGGAAGTGAGCATGCCTATGGGGCTGTCCTATACTTGCGATGGAGTACAGACCAGAGTGCTGTTATCCAGCTGGTTGAGTCAAAAGCCAAGCTGACTCCTTTGGATCACAGAGGTGATGTTGTGAAAGCAGAGATGTGTGGAGCTGTGTTTGCATCATGCCTGAAGAAGTACTTTGAAATACACAGCCGAATTCAAGTGGAGAAGTGGTACCATCTTGTTGGCAGCTAAACTACCCTGGGTGCAATACAGCGGGAAAGCTATGGTTATCAAACTTTCTTCGCAAATCGATTTGGGGATATTTAAAGTAGTACACAGATTCAAGATTGGTGGTGGGTTCCAGGCCCACAAAACATTGCTGATATAATCACCAGAGGAGATGGCAGAGAGGACCGAAGTTCTTGAGTTTGCTGGTGGAGGAGTGGCCTGTCAAATCTGCCAAGGAATTAGCAAGTGCTGCTAGAGAAAACATCAACAAGTTACAAAAGAAGGCATTTGTTGCTGCGCTAGCAGGGTTGAAGATACTGAGACAGGGGCAGAACCAGGTCCAGATCAGGCCAAGTAGGCCACCGGCAGGTTTGGCTGTCCGTAACCTGGTAAATGTGAAGCAGTTTAGCAATCTATCCAGGCTTGTTAAAACTGTTGCCTGGGTTTGGAGGGCAGCAAAAAGGTTTAGACAAAATTAAGCCATGGACAGAGCAAAATGGGAGGCAGTCTCTTCTGTTGGGATTATTTCAGTAGGTGAGTGCAAGGATGCCTTAAGGGATATCTTTCTGGCTGCACAAGCAGGCATCACCTTCCCGTACCACGACTGACAGGTTGGTGGTCTATGAAGATAAAGGCTATGGATTGTTGGTTTGTAGTGGAAGAGTGCAGAACTTGTTGCTGTTCCTGTCTTGCCTTATACTCCTGGGTGTCCACGTTGTAAGCCCGGGAAGCTCATGATAAGGGGCATGATGGAGTGGCTGGGACTTTGCTCAGGATGAGAAGGAAAGCCTGGGTTGTCAGAGGAAGGAAGTTAGTTCAGCAGGTGGTTGACGGCAGCATCATATGTCGGAAATCGAGAGCAAGAAGGTGTCAACAAGTGATGGGGGACTTACCGGCAGAACGCATGGAACCTGCAGCGCCTTTTGAGTTTAAGCCAGTAGATATTTTTGGACCCTATCAAGTGAAAGATGATGTTAAGAAAAGAGTGACACTGAAGATATGGGGTGCTGTCTTTTGCTGCATGGCCAGCAGAGCAATTCATGTAGAACTGGTAAACTCTGTGTTAACTGAAGGGTTCCTGATGGCCTACTTAAGGTTTACAGCTATGCGGGGTCATCCAAGGAAAGTCTGGTCGGATCCGGGTACCAACATTGTAGGGGCAAAGCCAGTGCTGGAGGAGCTCTACAGATTCCTGGATGGCCAGGATAAAGCAGCCCTAGAGGAGACCGCAGCAAATAATGGGACTGAATGGATGTGGAAGATCCATCCAGCAGATTCTCCACACAGAAATGGGGCCGCGGAAGCCGCTGTGCGTGCTGTAAAGAGGGCTCTTCAAAATCTTGGGAAGGGGGTGACACTGAGCTACAGTGAGTTCCAGACAACCCTCTGTATGGCAGCCAGGTCGGGAAAATTTTGTTCAGTATGTCATGCTTAATTCTCTCCTGCTTGGACGGGCATCCCAGAGTGGGGATGTGAAAACTTTTGACTTTAACAGCTATCCTTACAAGAGACTCTAAGTAATGCAGTCAGAGGTGGCTAAGTTCTGGAGGAGCTGGAGTCAACTTGCCGGTCCCAATCTTTTTGTTAGGAGTAAGTGGCATACTGTAGAGAGGAATGTGTCTGTGGGAGATGTTGTGTGGTTATGCAACTAGAAGGCATTGAGGGACCAGTTCAAGCTTGGCATTGTTGTTGGCGCTAGTCGAGACCACAAGAGTGCTGTAAGGGATGTGAATGTCAAAGTCTTTCCAAGCTACTGTGTTCCTGTGACTAAAGCCACTAAAGCTTTGAAGGTGGAAGCAAGGTGTCCAAATGTCGATGGACAAAGCAGAAGATCCAGTCTACAGTTCTCTACAGCGATGTCCAGTGTTTGGTGGTCCTCCTGCCTGTTGAAGAACAAGTGGACTAACTAGGTTAGAGTTTGACTGTAAACACGGTGAACTCCCCAGAGTGTCCGCAGGGAAGATCAAGTGGGAGGTGGAGCGTGAGCTTAGTGTCAATCTGTTGGGTGGTAAAATGATTGTCTCAGTCTTAGCTGTTCCTGGTCAGAGTGATGATCTGATTGTAGGGTCAAACGTCATCAAACATGTAATGTGAGAGCTAAAGAAAACACAGTGGTACTGAGACACACTATCTCAACCCAACAAACGAGATGAGCAAGCTCTGCTTTTGGATATGTTGGCAAATGTGGATAGGTGGGAAGGTGACTGTATACCCGATAAGGTAGGGACTGTAAAAATGAAGCAGAGCATATCAGAAGGTAGTATGGTAGTAGTTGAGCCTGCTGAGCAATTACGAGCAGCACCAAGGAATGTTCTAGTAGCACGCACTGTATGCCCTTTAAGGGGTGATAGATGGATACCTATGAAGGTCATTAACACGCTTGACCAACGCCTTGTCCTGAGGCGTAATGCTAAAGTTGCTCAAGTATATCCCTGTGTAAGAAAGGCTGACAGTTTTGTAGCCGCACAAACTCTTTTCAGAACGCACATCGGGGAAGTTCGAATGTTTCGCTGAAGTTTAAGCGCAGTTAGTCCGTGTGCGTAAATGTCCAGATGTAAGTATAATGTCCTGCATTTAAATATGTGTTTGTATTGCTGTTATTTAGTTGCCTGTTTGAGTATCTGTTTTATTTATTGTGATTATCGAGCAGTGTTTATTGACTGGTATTTTGCATTTGTTTAAAGTATAATCGCGAGTCCGTTTCTATTATATAAACGGTTTCAGTACACTAGATAATTAGTTATAACTTACAAGGGCTAAGTATTTATGCAGCTATAATGGGGAGAAATGTGTATTCTATTTGTGTTGATATATAGTGAAACTTGCATTTGTATTAGTGGTTTTGTTTTGCCGTTTAGGATTTTAGTTTAATATTAATGTAATTCTTTACGGACGCGTGTTTTCGTGGAAAGATTGTAATTGCGGTACTGTTCCCTTTGTTACAGATCACACACACATACATACACAGACCACACATTCAATCATCCAACTCCATGCCCTCCACGTCCCTGCTCATAATCCATGTGATGTCCCACTGAAGTTTGTATCTGCTTTGCGTGTCCTTCAGTAAAGTTCCCCTTCACTCCATGTTGGTGTGTTCCTTGTGCTCTGACCGGCGTCCCAGGGTGGACACAACCTAATTCTCACCAGATTTATACAGTCCTTCAAAGCACGTCCCAACACCCTGTTTGGCGTTAGAAGATTTGGATTCATGTGGCAGTCCTGGGGATGTTAGGACTTTGTCCCAAAACAACTTTTAGCCAGGAGATTGATGGCAATGACTATTGTAAAAGACTTGAAGAACTAGGACTTATGGGATTAGATGTAGAGTCTTGTAAGGTTTCCAATGAATGGAAGGAGCGATTGGTGGAGTTAAGCTAAGGGTATCATCCATCATATCCGCCTAAGGGATGACAGACCCTTTCGGTTATGTAGGAGAGTCCCCCCATCAGAGTACCAGAAATTAAGAGAAACCCTTGATTATTTGGAGGAACAAGGAATAATCCGGAAATCTAACAGCGAGTGGGCCTCCCCGTTAGTCCTGGTTTGGAAACCCTCTGGTGAGCTTAGAATATGCACAGACTTTCGGTGGCTGAATCAGCGGACTGTGAAGGACGCCTACCCATTGCCCCACCAAGGAGATGCTCTGGCTGCCTTGGGTGGAAACTGCTTCTTTTCAACTCTAGCCCTTTCATGCACGCACTATGAAAAAAATTGTCTAGATTTTTTTTATATTGATTTTATTACTCTAAATGAGGCTAAAACTGAAAATCATTTTGAATTTTTTAAAAATATAATTTTATATAGAAGTTATTTTACTGTCCATGTATGTGGACACTGCGCAACAAAGGGGTAAAAATGAATAAAGAGAGACGTCAGAAAATATGGACCATTATATAACTTTAATGTAAAAAAACAACTGATTTTTCAAGTATATAATGACAGGATGTGTTGGATATATTATTAAGCTCATAAAATGATTTTTTTAAACACGCTGTGTAACATATCATGTTTAAACCGTATCAAAATTATTTAAAAATATGTGTTTCAAGTTTAAAATTTAGATTTTTACAATCATATCCTGTTATTTATAATATGTAACAGCATATTATGATTTTAACATATAATTTAGAAGATAATGTTTTACAAACATCTCAAACAGTTTTTTAAAATGTTTCAAGTTTCAAAAGCTGATTTTATAATCATGTATGTTATGTTATAAACAGCATATAAAGTATTTTTAACATGCAATTTAGAAGATAATGTTTAATAAACATATCAAACATATTTTTTAAATGTTTCCAGTTGAAAAATGATTACAACAATACTATTATATGAAAAACATGTAAAGATTTTCAAGATGTAATGTAAGAACTAACGTTAAATATATCTCAGATTTATATATAACTGGTTTTTTTTCCCCAAATAACTCCTCTATCTTGTGTGAAAGCCTTCAAAGCAGTCAGGACAGAGTGCAACCTGACATGTGACACAGATGAATCTGGTCTTCTTCTGGCACCTCTCAAAGCGGCACCTCATGGCATTCTTGATGGGTGCACTTCTTGGCCAGTGCTGCCCAATCCCGTACCGCACCTCATGGACAGTATTGACCTGATGCCTTCTCTTTGGAGCCTGTGTCAGGCTTGGCCTTCCCCTGCGCTTTTCCAAGGACCCAGCACTGATCAGACCTTGTGCTATTGTTGATTTAAAGCTTAAAAGGTCTAATTCTGCTGCTGTATTTTTTCTCTGGTAAAGGCGCCATGCATTCACACATACAAGATCTAAAAAATGGAAAAATATGCGCATGTACCACCTCTTATTTTTTCTTCTGTTGGCATATGTAGCCAGGCACTGGTCGACCAAATCTACACCACCCATGTGCGTGTTGTACAAGGCAACAGAAAACGGTCGAGTGATATCGATTAAGGTTGATTCTGTCTTTTTCCACCTGGTAGCTTTGTCTTCTGGATGTTGTCCTGCGCATGTTGACGCTATATGAATCAAAGACCTGTCTAGCCAGCGTGTGACAGTGATGTTATCTGCAGTGGATACCACAGATGTAGTTCCTCTTCCCTTGTTTTCCATTTCTTTTTCTTCAAGCAGTTTGGTCCCGGCGCCCTTCAAACGGTTGGCACGGCAAGTGCCTGTTGCCTCAAATGCCGTACAATTTCAATTGCTCCAGGAGGGGAATTGAGCAAAAAAAATTGTCGAAAAAAACCTTGTGGCCATTGTGGTGTAAATCATTACACAGACGAATAACCACCTCTGGAGCCATTCCCAACTCTCCCACATCACCTCGCCCACCACTAGCACCCTGGTACAGTTCAAACCTGTACATGTAGCCTGAGCTACCAGCTCATACCCACACCTTGAATCCCCATGGCTTCGGTTTTTTAGGGGTGTATTGTTTGCTGGAATGCCAGCCTTTGAATGGGATAATTTGTTCATCTATTGCGTGAAATTGTTCAGGAGTCATTGCTGAGAGGAACCGCTCCTGCAACACATCCAGAACTGGCCTCAGTTTGAAAAACTTATCGCCAGTAGACTGTGAGTTGTTATCCACAAAATGGAGGTATCTTTTTATCTCCTCAAATTTTCTAACAGACATAGAATCAGCTATTAAATGTTGTCGGAGGCCAGGATTTGAGGACCAATACATCCTTGTTCTTGGGTATTTGATGTAGCTCATGGTCAAATTGATTCCCAAAAACACTCTTAGTTCTGCAGAGCTGAGATTGAAGTTGTCTTTTCCCTGTTGCAGAGCATATAAATTGGTTTGGAAGGTGATTTCCTCTATTAAGGAGTCAGGAAAAAGACTGGAGAATAGGTCTAAAGGCTTCTCACCCTGTGCAATTACATTGACCATCCCAGTAAAGGCAGGGAGATTTCCCTGATACAGATTGTCCCTACGTGCCCATATTCTGTTGTTCTGACTACCTCTTCTCCTGTAAGGACCGCTTCCATTACCATTACCTCTGCCTCGTCCTCTTCCTCTGCCGTCCACCATCTCAACCTCTTGTCTGCCTGTGTCACTCTCTGTCTCATTCTCTGATGCTCCCTCATCACCCTTTGCCTCATTCTCTGGTGGTCCTTCTGTGTCACTTTCTGAATCTGTGCCAGATGCTTGTGGTAGGTAATCCTCATCACTGTCATCACTGCCATCACTATCACTTCCACTGCCCTCTGGGATTTCCTCAACTACTCTGTACTGAGATGATTTGGGTAGTTCCTGGTTGAAAGGGAAAATGTGATTGGTCTCATTGGTCTCGCTCTCTGTCTGTGTGTGTGTGTGTGTGTGTGTGTTTGTTTGTTTGTTTGTGTGTATGTATAAAGTCACTATCTAATGTCATAGTATATTTCTCTATGGAGAACATGCACACCTCTCTATATATTTCTGTAATGTTGTCACTGAAAGGCAGTACACATAATTTATAATATGTAGTGAGATCATTATTTATGTTTATATGTTTAATAAATGTTTGTTTTCTTGTAATATAAAGTAGTTAAATTAATCTTTGAACAATATAAATAAAAAAAACCTCCCTAATTACAAAATCAGATTTTTGGTCATTTAACTCCTTTGTTGCGCAACGTCCACATATGTGGACAGTTGGTTTTTAAGGTCTGCAAACTATATTTTACCTCAAATTTCATTTCTAAAAACATAGAATTGTCCAACATACTATCCTGTACATCATAATATTTTTTTTTACCTGATTTTGCCTTTTTGAGTAGAACATTTTTACAGAAATGCCTGGAGCATTTAGCACATGGCCATTACGGTCAGCCATGTTGAATTAATGATGTAATCAAACAGTCAATATTCCAAATACAAGATTATACATATTGTTAATATATAGCGATGAATCTACTAACACTGCCCTCAAGTGGTTTGGAGTATATCAATATGATAAATAAATAGGAAATGGAGTTAAATTTACAGTCCTCAAATGTGGACGTTGTGCATGAAAGGGCTAGACTTAACATCTGGTTTTTACAACATTCCAATCCACAAAGAGGACCGGAAGGACACAGCTTGTACTACAGCAGTTGGCCTGTATGAATACAATCAGATGGCTCAAGGGTTATGTAATAGTCCTGTCACCTTTGCACGGATGATGGCTTCCATTTTTGGGGATTAGAATTACATGTCACTCCTGTGTTACCTGGATGACTTGCTGGTTTTTAGGAGAACGGAGAAGGAAGCTCTAGACCAGTTAGAGATGGTCTTTTCAAGACTCAAAGATCACAACTTAAAGTTAGCCCCAAAGTGTTTTTTTCTGAGAAAGTCTGTGAAGTTTCTGGGCCATATTGTAACTGCAGAGAGAATAGCAACAGACCCAGGGAAGGTTTCAGCAATTACTGGGGTGTCCAAGGCTGATTTGATGGAGCAAGATGGTAAAACACCTTCACCAAC
>JAODJU010000025.1:8322503-8335324 GCA_026776725.1 Gnathonemus echidnorhynchus
GACCCCGGACCCCATACTCCCGAAGCACCCCCCACAGAGCACCCCGGGGTACCCGGTCGTAAGCCTTTTCCAAATCCTGTTAGCCAGACATGATCCAGGTATATAAGATTCTAACAGGTCTGGAGCTGTTCAGCCAAATGGCTATTATAATATTAGGTTAAATACTAGGACACGTGGACATAAGTGGAAATTAGCAGGAGAACATTTTAAAATAAATTTGAGGAAGCACTTCACAGCGTGTAGAGTATAGAATAGCCTTCCTGCTAGTGTAGCGCAAACTAAAACCCTGGGTTCCTTTAAATCAGAGCTATTAGTTAAGTTCTCCCCAAACGAGCTTGATGGGCCGAATGACCTTGTTTTGTTTGTAAATTTCTTGTGTTCTTATGTTCTTATGCCCAGGGTGTCCCCCTGCCTTGCCCTGTGATGAACTGGCATCCCATCCAGGGTGTTCCCCTGTTTCAGACTCACTGTAACTTTGTACAGGATATGTGTCATTATAGTGTAATTGTAAAAGCATACCTGACATCATCATGCTTCCAGCGTTCCCCCTCAGGACAGAAGCT
This sequence comes from Gnathonemus echidnorhynchus, assembly GCA_026776725.1. Taxonomy (NCBI): domain Eukaryota; kingdom Metazoa; phylum Chordata; class Actinopteri; order Osteoglossiformes; family Mormyridae; genus Gnathonemus; species Gnathonemus echidnorhynchus. The sequence goes on from JAODJU010000025.1 coordinate 8,323,067, forward strand.
GCTAAGTCCCTCCCTGTAGAAGATGCCTCTCTGTTCACTGAGGGCCCACACAGCACTGTCTCTTGCTGTTATTTGGACGAGGGGACATGGGGAGTCCACTTTTACTGACCGGGCACAGGGACGGTCACCACTCAACCCTATGAACAATGAAAAATTATGACATTTTATTTTCTTAATTTCACCTATTTTCAGTAACAACATATCCTGGTTTTTGAATGTTGCACAACATTTATTTTCCGAACTTATCTTTATGGTAAAGGACAACAAAAAAAAGGATTTTAATATTTTGCAAGCTTTTGGTATTTGCAGTTAGGGCTTTGCCATATCCCAATACGATACATATTTCATAATAGCACCTCGTATTTCTGATTTTTTTCCTACAGATAAGCTGCTGTATGAATTGGACAAAAATTCGCAAATAAAAAGGAGAACTTCACAAATGTCGTGTGATCCACAAATAGACAAACGATCCACAAAGGTGCAAAACCAATTTCAGGTGTACAAATCACTCCATATTTTTGTGGACATGATTTCATACAATACAAATAACATATTTCTGGATAGTGATATATTTGTGATTTTTTCTACAGATCGGCCTTGGTATGAATTGGACAAAAATCCACAAACAAGAGGGAAGTCACATATATAACATGATCCACAAATAGGCAAAACGTGATCCATACATATGCAAAACCCTTATCACGTGTACAAATCACTCCAAATTTTTGTGGATATGATTGTGCGCATCATAAATAAAAAATACATATCTGTGGGTAATGATGTATTTGTGTTTTTTTTTCTACAGATCAGCTGTGGTATTCGGAGCCCCTAAGGGAGGTCTGGGTGGGATTGAAATTTTTTTTTTATAGTTTTGTGTTTCCTCTCTAGTTTTAAATTCCCTTGCAATACTTTTCAGGCTCAGATCTAGACTGCTCAGGTTGGGGGGGGAGGGGGGGCAGTTAGAAATTTTGGGTGGCATGTTACACAATGGACTGTACTACACTGCTGTAGTGGCTTGTGACTCTATGTTGTCATGGTCATTTATCTAATCAGGAAAGACAAATATTATTATTATTATTATTATTATTATAGGGCCGGTGTCATGACCTGCTTGTGCGATCCTTCCATGTGTCATGCCCCCCTCGTTAACCTCATGTGAAATCCCGATGTCATCAGCTGTTTCTTATTATTTCCTATTAGTCTTGTGTATTTAAGTCCACGCTCAAGCCTGTTTCCCCAGTCCGGTCACTGATGTTGTCACCATATTGTGCTTCGCTTTGTTGTTTTTCCCTTAATAAACCCCGTGTCCTGAATTTCCGCCTCCCTGACCCGATGGGTACTCACAGAAAGTTCAGCAACAGATAGTTGCCGAAATGGGCGGATTTTAATGTTCTGGAATTTTACAGGTGGGTATGCAGGCGGGTACTTCATTACACACGGGCGGGTAGCAGGTCAATCAAAACAGTATTGTAGCCTACAAAAATAACATATAAGCGAAAATATCTATGTATTAGACTATCATGTACAAATTGTCATCATCACAGTGTGTTCAGTATGTCAGGGGTACCTTAGATAACCGCCTCGACAAACATTCACATACACGTCTGTACTGTGTGGGACTCCCTCTCTTACTGAAGGTTTTTACATGCCAGTATTCAACGCAACAATGGTGGCACACTGTGGATGATATACTGTTCCTGCACAGTAACCTTGATTAGACTACATTGCGGCAGACAATGTATTGTAGCGAGCGGCACTACAGGACTCGTGCTCCCGTGAGGTATTGTGGTAGGAAGTAATTTGCATGTGGGGAAATTGCGGGTATTTGTTTATGTTTTGGGGAAGATTAGAGGGGGAGTAGTTGTTATAAAATAGAAGTAGGGAATTGTTGTGGGTAAATTTTTTAGTGTTTGTGTTTTAATAAACAGTTGATTTGGGTCCTTCTCACCAGTAACCCTCCTCCAGAATGCTCGTGTTCGCTGGACCCTATATACGCCCTCGCGTCTGCACAGCACTTGCTCGCTCAACAGGATGAATTTTGACACTTTGGAGGTGGGAACGGTGGCTAATGTCTCCGCTCCTTAGATTGTTTTTTTTGAATATTGACTGCGATTGGCTATTTGCTTTGGTAGAAGATGAAGATAACCGGCAAATGACACGTAATCAACATTTGGTTTGTCCCACGGTGCACTGCCTACATCACACTTTACAACTTATTTATGGATTAATTTGTGTTATCAATTAACTGTCAATATGTATGAAATGGAGCAATGGCATTTAATATGGATACAATGTAATAATTAATAACTGTAAGACAGAAAGCTACCGTTTGGCAACCGGAGGGTTGCAGGTTTGAGTCCCGGGTCCTCCTGACCCCATCGAAGTGTCCTTGAGCAAGACACTGAACCCCAAATTGCTCCCGGTGAGCTGGTTGGCGCCTTGCATGGTAGCCTCCGCCACCGGTGTATGAATGTGTGGTGTGAATGGGTGAATGTGAGGCATAAATTGTAAAGTGCTTTGGTAAAAAGCGCTATATAAATGCAGTCCATTTACCATTTACAAAGTGATCTTGAAAATCCAAGTGGTGTGCATTATCCCCCAGAGCCCACTGATGAAAGCACACTCCATGGCTGTCTCATTTTGTTTTAGAGCTATTAACCCCTTAATGTGTTGCCCCATTGCACTTTAAGTGGATGCAATATAATAATTAATAACTATTAAAGACAAAAATAATCTGAAAATCCAAGGGGTGTGCATTGTTCCCTGTAGTCCACTGATCAAAGCACACTCCACTAGATGTGCCTGTCTTGTCTAGTTTTAAAGTTATATTAACCCATTCATGTATTGTCCATTGCACATTATTCAGATACATTTGAACATTCAAAAATTAATTAAAATTTGTACATAAAGCAATATGGGATAAAAAGGGGTGTGCAACAGTCGCCATGAGCCCAAAATGCTAAACCACCATCATTACAGCTGAAAGAATATATAATATTAGCTATTAATACGATTTTGCACAAATCACAAAATGGGTTGATCGCAAAAATAATTGGTGTGCATCATTGTCTGTGTACTGGATATCACGATTCTGTCATTAAAAACGCCCCACCTTCCATCAAAAGTTATTAAAGCCATAAAACTGAATATCGAATATGAGGCTAACTTAACCACGGTCACTGAACGGTTATCTTCATCTTCTACCAAAGCAAATAGCCAATCGTAGTCAATATTCAAAAAAACCAATCAAAGGAGCGGAGACATTACATGTGCAGACGCAAGCGTGTAGACAGGGTCCAGCAAATGTAAGCATGTAGAGAGGATGGGTTTTCATCTCGCGAGTGCACACGCACGCGTGGTTCGACTTTTGGCACTAATTTAACGCCGAGTGAGCGAGGGAGTGCTATGCAACGCAAGCGCGTAGAGATTATGGGTTTTCTGCTCGAGAGCGCGTACGCGCGTGTGATTTTTATGCTCGCAAGTTTCGGCACTAATTTAACGCCATAGTTTTTGCCGTTGTACAGCATTACCAGCACGTACCAGTGGCGGTGCTGTATTCTCTGTGTGCAAAACTGCTCTTCGAGGCTCATTGAGCCGAGAAATAAAGAATCCTTGCTGGAGCGTGTCGTCGTGTTCTCTCTTTCACGCTTGTCACAGTATGGATAGCTTAGATCTATCTGATTTGATTTTGTGTTAAACGGACTTTTTCGTTTCAATTCAAAATTCATGTAGGCCTAGCGCTTGTCACATTGAGAGGTGCATAGAAAAAATAATTGTGTGTAATTTATCACGGGTACAGGTGGGTAACGGGCGGATTGTTAACGGGCCCGGGCGGGTGTGGATTTAACTTTGAAATAATCACGGGTGCACGGGCAGGTGTGGTGTTGTACTGTGCGGGTGCGGGCGGGTGCAGATCTCCAAAAGTGGACCCGTGCAGGACTCTGGCGCGCCACCATAACAGGCAGCATGGTGGTGCAGTAGTTAGCACTGTTGCCTCACACCTCTGGGTTGTTCCCCAGATCATGTCCGTAGCTTCTGGGATAGGCTCCAGACCCCCCACAACCCAGAAGAAGAAGTGGTTTGGAAAATGGATGGATGGAATATTATTATTAATAAATGATTTCTGTAAGGTGCTTTGGACAGTTAACCAAACATAAACTTAAGACAAACATAAGCTTATCTACTGACATATTAAAGACAGATTTGGAACTCAAACTCAAGGACTGGTATATAAGAATATAAGAGCAGAACATGTAATATGAACAGTAATATAGTGGAAGGATGCTCCTTAAAGAGAAAAGGCATTAAAAAATAATTACCAAACACAGCACAGCAGAACTGCACTGATGTCATGTTAAATACAGTATTTCACCCGTATCCGTGGGGGATACGTTCCAAGACCTACTGTGGAAATCCGAAACCTTAGATAGTAATGAACACTCTAAGTTACTTGTTTTCTGTGTACTTACATACCTATGATAAAATTTAATTTACAAATTACAATGACACTATGGTTACTCGCTGGGGGCTTTGGGTGGGGATGCTGTAAAGCGCTTTGAGACAATGTAATGTTGTGATAACACGTTATACAAACATAAATTTGTTGTGGTTGTTTGTTTGTTACCAAAGCAGCGGATACGGGGGTTCCACTATACTGTTCTGGTGAGCTTCCTATCCAACAGTAATGTTAGTAGAGAAAGGTAGTATTTCTCCTCCACTTTCACAGGCTATGTGTGAATATCTGGTGGAATTAATGAAATAAATGTGATTGGCAAATTCAGTTGGCACACGCTGAAGTTAATAATAATGTTCCGCGGCAGCAGACTGTAAGAGGAAAAAGAAATTAATTATTATGAATGGTGGCTCCTAATTCTGAGTGAATCGCTAGCCACCGAAAGTCAGAGACAGACGCACTGCCAACTCGTGTAAATGCACATGCATGTGTGCAAACCTGTCTCAAATTGAAAATCTCACTAAAGACAGCCGACCAAAATTGGCAAACCTGGGAAAGGAGAGTGCGTCCATCTACATGATGTCATTGTGTACTGTGGTTTTAAATTGTTGAGTATTTGAATGTGATCAGTATGAAAAATACCAGTTTATTTTTTTGAGATTTTTTTGAGATTTCCATTGGGCAGATTTTAAGCAGAGTTTGGGCTGGAGATTTTTGCTGGACCTGGCAACACGCACTGCAGGCGTGGTACTTTTCGATTATTAAAAAATAGTGTGTCTGTTACTGTGTCCATTTAACCTCGCAATACTTTTCTGTTGCTAATAATAACTGCACTGTATCCATTTAAAGTACAAAACATATGGTTTGTAAGTATAAAGCTAAACAATACACACATGTCCAGTTAAGTGAGCTTTAAGCATTATGCAAAGTATGGGGGACAGTGCACACCAAAAACTAACCTAACATCTAAAAATATACCAGGGGAATATTTCAAAAACCAGCCTTGTGGCACAGGAAGCACAGTAGTCTCTAATATATACACACAAACACACACGCCACGGGAATACCATGGCTCGTTGGTCTAGGGGTATGATTCTTGCTTCAGGTGAGAGAGGTCCCGGGTTAAAATCCCGGATGAGCCCACTGTTTGGCCAGTGGTGCCTTAGTGGTTAGGGAAGCGCACTTGTAATTGAAAGATTACTGGATCGCCTCCCCAACCAACAAAGCACCACTGAGGTACCCTGAGCAAGGTACTGCTCCCTGGGTGCTGAATTAGCTGCCCCCTGCTATGTCACATGTGGGTTAAATGCAGAGGACACATTCTGTTGTTTTGTGTCAACAATTGACCAATTATCTCCAAATTCTATTTCAAAAATAAGTCTTGTGTCGCATAAATCACAGTTGGATTGATATTATCCACTGAAATGGCTGAAGCATGTAGTAGGGTTCTATTTTGAATGTTGAATATTTAACTATTTGGTGACACCTTGAAATAAATGATAGGAGTTAATATGAAATATGGCCATCCAATATATATAATCATATAGCACAACCCTATTTGCAGTCTTAATTAATTGTTTATGTTTTTATTGAGAGTGCAAGTGTAGCCGGTTAATTACCAGACTCTATTATATCATCAGAAAGCAAAGAGACTCACCAGTCTGTAAGTAAAGGTCTCCATTACTAGATATAATCCAAGCACTGTCATCACTCAAGGCCACAAAGCCGACCTGGCTCTGAGCTTCATACCAGTGCCTCCTGCCTTTGATGGTAACCTTTCCACAAGCAAAAGCCTTGTTGGTTTTCTGCTCCACCTTCCATAACAGTGTTCCTGAAATCAATATTTTCTGTCACACTTCGTTCTCTACAAAATTTCATTAATGCCTGTTTTACAAACAAATAAATACAAGTAGTGAATAAGGAACACAGATTTTTTTATTTTTAACCTGTTGTTATTTTCATGAGAATTTCCTCACAACTCTTACCTGAAGGTGATACCGCTAACTGCTGCACATTGTCCTCAAACTTCTGCCAGCGAAGACCATCATTAGGTAATGCACTACAGTATAGGCCTCCCTTGAAGTCAAGGCACCAAATATATTTGTCTGTCACCATTAGGCTGAGGATTCCGCAAGCTGGCCCAGAGTAGCCCATCCAACTTTCTGCCAACTACAAAGAAGAGGGAAAAATGTACTCAGCTGCTTTAGTAGTGAAGTGTCTTTGACATTTTAGTCCTCTTTGGGACATTCACTTTGTTCTTAAGCAGACTTCTTCTTTTGGTTCTGCTTGAAGGACACCATTTCAGTCCACCAGGTCCATCAGGATATTCCCATGGTTGTCTGCATTTTCCTCAAATCATTGACTCTCTACACCCATACATGCAAAGATATCTATCTTTAAAACACTACACAGCTCTCATGAATCATGAGCAATGCAACTGGGATTTTAAATGGTTGAAAAGTGTAACACCACAGAACTTAATACTGTTTTGGGCAAATCCCTTACCAATGCCTCACACGGTATGAGACATTTCTCTTTTGATCAACAAAGCAGTAGAAATAAATGTACCTATCAATAACCGATTGATCAAGGAAAAGTATCAATAACCTGCACATTTAAGTTGGCATTTTCATAAGGATGATATGGATGAATGCAGTCCTCAACTGCATCTTTAATTGCTTTGGCTTAATTCCAGACTCTGGTAATCTAATGAAATGTCATGGTGGGCAGCACTTTTACCACACACTGAATGCTGGCTGCACCATGTGTCACGTGAGTTTCCTCACACAGCCCAAACACATGCATTAGGCTGACTGGTGTCTCTAAATTACCCAAAGTGGTAGCATGCCTGTGTCCCTGACCCACTGGCATCCCATTCAGAGTGTGGCCTAAACTTTGTGCTCTTTGCTGCCTGGAATAGTCTCCAGGAACTAAGATTTAGATTTTTGTGATAGTTGAAGAAGTTTTCTGGCTACAAATATGCTGCTTTTCCCTCCTGCATTACTCATACTTTTAAATATTGAATATTTTATCCCCAACTTTTTTCTACCTCTATTTCCAAACATGACCTCAGATGGATAATGAAATTATCATCTGCTCTCCAACTCTGTCAGAAATACTCCAGGCTAATGGCAGCACATGCAAATATTACCCAAGCAGTAACACATCTCCCTGCTAAACCATACATATATAAAGGACGCGTTTTATGTTCCTTCACAGCATGAGTGGATGACTTTAAAAAAATCAGTAGAAACAGCATAATTAAGCAAAGATGAAAGGACTCTAGTCTTTTAGTTTAGTAAATTCATCTACACTGAGCTATTTACTCTTTGAACATAACAGATACACTGAATGCATAATACATCTCCCTAAGAATTATCTATCCAAATCTCTGCAATTTCAGAAATATTAGAAATAAGGTCATTTGCATATAAATAAGATGCATTGTGATATACCAGATCAGATTTGTGAAGGTTTGATTCTTCTTCTACCAATTTCTTCATTCTGGAGCTTTGGCAATGGGAGGTCTGCAAAGTATCAGCTGGGCAGGAGTTGCGGGAGGGCGGCACCACGTGAGCATAGATGTCATCTTCATCACTAGATACACATAGTTCTGGCTCATTTGAGTTGCCCAGCCAAGGCAGATTTTCATTGGAGTAGGCAGCTTGATTTTCACGACTGTTTTCTGCATACACCAGATTACCATTGGGGGAAGTCTGCAGATTGGGCCCAGCCAGTATCTCTGTGGGGACATGCCCTGTTTTTGTATATGAAAAGGTACATTCCAGAAGTGAGTCCACATCTGGGGTATTCATGTCATAGCAGCATTCATTTTCTGAGAGTGACAGATCTTGGTCATTATTTCTGAACTCTTTATGACAATGGCCATTTAATCCTCGGGAAGACTGAGAAGGTGGACAGGATGAAGTGCAGCAAGGTGCAGGAGTACCAGACAAACACATTCCTACAGGACTGTGACACCCCAAGGACGGTGCTGGATCTGGAGAGATGAGCACGTTAAATGGGTTACTGCTCTGGGAGCTTCCATTCATGATCTCGCCCTGGTCAGCAGATCCACTGCTTTCTAAGTTCAGGCTAGTGCAGTGAGATTCCACTTCATAAACAGGAGTATTGTTCCCCTCACTGCTGCCATCTTCCTGGCTGAACACCCCATCCGACCAGCTGCTGTGCTCTGAAATCCGGTTCCCACTCTCTGTGTTGTAAAATACACCACAAAGACAAAGTTACTGACCAAGAGGAACATGCTGACCATTGCACTACTAAGTTTCTCATGTTGACAAAGAATTTAAAGAATGACATACGAATAATCTCAGGCTGAGTAGAGTGGCTTATAAACTGTGAATTGATCCCACTTACCCTGCCTCCTCCTCTTAGTCTTTCTCTTAACTTTGATGGCCTTAACCACTAGTTCTTGCTGCAGATCCTCCTGGGTGATGCTGCTATACCTGCTGGAGGAGAGGTCTGATTGCTCACTGATGCCACTGATAGAACTGCTGCAACTGCACTGTTCCAAATTGCCGCTTATCTGCTTATCTTCTTCACTTTCAAACAGCTTATTTAATATGATCATCTTCTCCTCCGCCACCAGGTTTTGTTCTTCCATTTCTTCATTCTCTTTTTGTACTTTTCCAACCATTCCTTTCTCCTTCTGCTCGGAGATCATAGTCATAGTCCTAATAGGTTCTGCTGTCTCCACGGCGCCAGTGTGTGGCAGAAGCATTATGGAGTTTGCCAGTGGAGAAAATGACAACTCAGACCCTAAAGATTAAGAAGAAAGGTAGTACAGTGAATACAGACCATAAACTGTTACAAAAATGGGGCTTAATGAAAAACCATCTCAAGATATACTTATTGTCTTTTCAAAACAAATTTTCAAGAGCCAGATTAAGAGAACAGGGTTTTAACATTGGTGGGATCATATAACAGGATGTTAACAACTGCTTGGGCCAACATAATATATTTACAATATAATAGCAATATAATTAAAATAATATAATGCTCTTTCAGGGTCCCTCCTAAAATAGATCTTCATGTGTTATATGGGAGAGGACCAATGTTTGTGGTGAAGACGGAGCTATGACTATACTTTGCAAATTTGGCTGGATTATTATTTAGTAATCCTGACTATACTTATGCAATAACACACACGAGCTATTTACAGAATTAACGACTTCAGCTTAAATTTAATAATAATAATTGATACTTTATTGATCCCCGTGGGGAAATTGTCTTTACACCTCCCTCAACTTGCTCTTTGTAGAGTAAGTTGCCTGCAAAGGACAGCTACCTGCAGTAGTGCCCAGGGAGCTGGGGGTCAAAAACCTGCAGACATGTCGAGGCTGGGTTTGAACCAGCAACCTTGTGATTATAAGCACACAAGTTTAGCCCACTGAGCCACACATGGCCCCATGACAGCAAACTAAAAATTCTTATACTGTGATTTGTGATTTTTCACTCTTTAATTGCTGCAGAGGCAAAAAAAAAAAAAAAAACAACGTAGGTGAAAGTGAATAATCAAATGTAATAATGTGTTGCAGCTGAAAAGCAAGATAGCCATAGCATTAGATAGCCATCTTATTTTAGTTAGATGCTTTGGATGCTAGACAGAATAAAAATTAGCATGTAGGGTGATGGACAAAATAAATAGGTGCATCATATAAGGTTGAATATAATTACAGTATGTGTCAGTTACAAAAGAAGTCTGACAATCAGCATTTTGAATTGAGTCAATGAAGAAACATGAAAGGGGGCGGCATGGTGGCGCAGTGGTTAGCACTGTTGCCTCACACCTCTGGGACCTGGGTTCAAGTCTCTGCCTGGGTCACACGTGTGTGGAGTTTGCATGTTCTCCCCGTGTCGTTGTGGGGTTCCCTCCGGGTACTCCGGTTTCCCCCCACAGTCCGAAAACATGCTGAGGCTGATTGGAGTTCCTAAATTGCCCATAGGTGTGCATGTGTATGTGTAAGTGAATGGTGTGTGTGTGCCCTGCGATAGGCTGGCCCCCTGTCCAGGGTTGTTCCCTGCCTCATGCCCGTTGCTTCCAGGATAGGCTCCGGACCCTCCGCGACCGAGTAGGATAAGCGGCTTGGAAAATGGATGGATGGAAGAAACATGAAAGATACCTTCAGATTACAATAGGGGTCGCTGTTGCAATTATATCAAATCAAAAAAACTTTATTTGTCCCCGAGGGATAAACTATATGAGTAGTCATCATGTGATTTGTAGGTCCGTTTCAGGAGTGACCCAAACTCACCAATTAATTAAACCAGCCAAATTATGCTCGACTAGATTTTTTGACTAATATGCTAAATTATTTAGCATATTAAATAATTTTTAATAATATAATTTTTAACAAATTAAAAATTTCAGGATTTAAAATTTATACTTTAATATGCAAAATGTATTATTTAAAGCCATCAATTAGCCTAGCTTCTTGTTTTTAGATTGAAGGAGAAGCTACCAAAGAAAGCCCATGTAACATGATAACAGCAACTCAAAACACTCAGGGCCCTATGTTTCACCTGCACAACACGCGATGCAAAGTGGTTTTGCTAGTTTTGTACCAGTACATTGCTCATTTTCATGCCATACCATAATGGAGCACCGATATTTTGACCGAAACTTTTTTTAATATCGCTGATATGGAGTGGGGCATTGGGGGAACTGAAGATGCTGGCAGTGATCCTTGTTGGCACTGATAACCATACAACATTTTTATTCTATGGAAAATGAATTGTTTTGAGCTAACATGGAATGTGATTTGTCCCATATTTTTAAACTGCGCAATGAGATCCCCCAAAAACTAACTAATAAATAACAAAACAAATTTTTCATTCTCCATTGCTTTGGGGTTCCTTGTAGATACCTCGCTTACGAAATTACGTGTTTTGTTTAACAGTCAAATTTTTTGGTTCTCCCATGCTCATTTAGAGGTCAAAGCTTCTATTCATAGTTTCAGTCATGTGACTGGCTCAGAGACCTTAAGTGTTTCTCAATATGCATACTTGACTGTACTTGTGTTCTCTTGTACCCGTTTCATGTCATCTTCCATTGCCAAAGACCAGTTCCAGTACTAAGAACAGAAGTACATCGAACAGTAAAAATCCCCAGATGTCAGTCTTGCCCCACCCCAAATATCAGGGATACATCTGTTGCTTACTTGCCAAATGAGACCAATCCCATGATTCACTGCACCCCAAATTCGTTCTTGGGAGGCAAGTTAGCACAGGTTGGTTAATTTTCCATCTGTGCCAAGCAATGGATATTTACAGTTGTGGTCAGTAATTTACATACTCTCATCAGGGGCATGAATGTCATATTAATTTTAATGATTTATTTGTATCATTCTTTTCCAGGGTGGAATGATTATGCAACATACATCTTCAATGATTTTTTTAAAAGAATCAGGTGCACAAGTTTAAATTTATTTAGGATTTTCTGCAATCCACACAGGGTGGAATTATACATACAGGCTCAAATATATACATACATTCACCTAAATCTTTTAATAAGTGGTGGTGAAGGTTCTAGAATGTCTTTTAACTTGCTAGCAATTATTAAATAAACAATGTTACATAACTTTTTATTCTATGGAAAAGTAATGATCGACCTGCTGCCCAGATTTAGAAATGAATTATGCATATGTTGCAGGTCATATAAATATAAATTACATACAGTGGTACCTCAGAATCCTCCCTGATCTGAACCCGAGTGGTGTTCTGTTATTGGACTTCTGTGCAATGCATGGTTTGTCCATAATGAACACCATGTTCGAGCATAAGGG
>JAODJU010000025.1:8425360-8437516 GCA_026776725.1 Gnathonemus echidnorhynchus
TGACCGGACTGGGGAAACAAACTGAAACGCGGACTTAATACAGAGGACTAATGACAACAACCAGAAACAGTTGATCACATGGGGATCCCACACGAGGTTAACGAGGGGGCGTGGCACACGGAAGGAGCGGACGGTCAGGGCAGGACAGGGGTAATGTTGGGATAAGATCTTTATTGTTTTGGAAGCAATTAAGAAAAAAATACTCTTCGTGTTTTATGCTGTTCATTTTGTGTTTAAATGCTAGAAAAAAAAACATCTTTAGGTGTAATTTTGGGGGGGCGGGAACCAATTATTTGGTTTTCCATTATTTCTTATGGGAAAAATTCGATCAGATCTCGAACTTTTTAGGATTCGATCCGGAGTCCAGAACGGATTAAGTTCGAGAACCGAGGTACCACTGTACATATTTGTGGATAGTGAAATATTTCTGGATCATGGTATATATTTGTGGATTGTCTTCTGTAGGTTACAAATAATAAAGTCCAATAGAAACTTCCATATATTGTCACAAACTTGAGGAAAAAAAAAAACAAAAAAATGTTACAATTAAATATTTATTTTTTGTGTAGAGCAATTGAGATTACCTTATCCTTAGGGATATTAAAATTATTATAAAATTATTTTTCGCATTTACGACATTTACTACTTACAACATACATACATGAATACACATATACATTTATATTATTTACAGATATGAGCATTACAGTGCAAGGCATGCTGATACAGTGCATAATCAGTCATGCTGACCAACCCCATTGGCGTCACAGTAAATATATATATAATACACATTGACACACCATTCACTCACACATGCACAGCTACGGGCAATTTGGTAGCTCCAGTTCACCTTAACATATTTTTTGGCTGTGGTGGAAAACTGGAGTACACAGAGGAAACCCCACGATGGTGAGAGGAGAATGTGCAAATTCCACACACATGGAGCCAGGGCAGAGACTCAAACCCTTATTACATTTTGAATTGTAAAGTCTTAATGCGTTATTATTTCTTTGATCCCATTAACACATGCAGTATTTTTATGCTTAATTACTTGTACTTTTCTGCCTAAGCACACCACCTCAGGCTCTTCTAAATCATCATACCAGCTATGGTGATCATAATAACAATAATCTAACAAATGATTTAATAAATACAAATGACCGTAAAAATCCTTGCAGCAATTTTAGAAACAATGCTGCCCCCAAAATCATTGATACCAAAGCTGTCTGCTGTAGTGCTAGTTATCTTAATACTGAAACCTAACTTTTGTAGCGCTTTTCAGCTATCTTACAGTAAGCTAATCTCCAAGTCTACGTAGGACCTTCCATTGATCTTTTTATGGTAATCGTATATTCAGGTTTTTTATGTTGACTGAGAGTGGAGCTACAGTGAGATGGCAGCACTAACATCTTACATATCATTGACATGTACTATAAAGTGTTTGTAGAAGTTCTTTTTGTGCACTGCTTAACCTGAGCTTTCTCCAGAAAGGACTTTATTATCACTCTTGTACAGTACATTGCAAGACAGGGCCCTTGTTAGAAAACGTAACACGGAAGGGCTGAAGATGATGAAAACCCAGGGGTCGATAATAGAGTTGATGGCCAGGAATCTCAGCACAATGAGATCCAAGTGGTGGCTCTCCTTCTTCTGACCTGCAGAGTTGATATAGACACGGATCTGCAAAACATGAAAACTAGTTACACTAGTAAACTAGTAACACAATTTTTAAAAATAAATACTCTGCTTTTGCCTCAAACCAGTACTGTGCTTGCCAATTCTATACCATGAGCAGCAGTGCATAAATCATTTGTACCTTCATTCCAATTTCAGCAATGATATTTTTTTACATAAATGGTAATGTAGCTGTGTGAAAACTGTTTCAGTGCCAGAGAAAAGTAAACAAACTGAATGCTGCATATTGGTAATTATTAACCATTACACTGCCTGCTGCATTAAGAATGGAATGTTATAAGATACTCTTTCTGTCATTTGTACAATATACACTACATTGCCAAATGTATTGGGACCAAGTGCAATGCAAAGCGTCAGATGCAGTGATATAAAGCACACCACCACTGGACTCTAGAGCAGTGGAGATGTGTTCTCTGGAGTAACGAATCACGCTTCTCTGTCTGGCAATCCGATGGACGAGTTTGGGTTTGGCAGTTGCCAACGGTACTTGCCTGACTGCATTGTGCCAAGAGTGTAAAGTTTGGTGGAGGGGGGATTATGGTGTGGGGTTGTTTTTCAGGAGTTGGACTTGGCCCCTTTAGTTCCAGTGAAAGGAACTCTTAATGCTATAGCACTCGTAGCCATTTTGGACAATTTCATGCTCCCAACTTTCTAGAAACAGTTTGGGGGTGGCCCCTTCCTGTTCCAACATGACTGTGCACCAGTGCACAAAGCAAGCTCCATAAGGACATGGATAATTGAATCTGGTGTGGAGGAACTTGACTGGCCTGCACAGAGCCCTGACCTCAACCTAATAGAACACCTTTGGGATGAATTAGAGCAGAGTGTGTAAAGGCAGGTGTCCCAATACTTTTGGCAATATATTGATATATTGGATATACTGGTATATTGGAATTATTTGTTTTTCTTATACCCTGTATTACTGTCCAGAAAAACAGTTCTGGGTTAAAACAGAGGATCATATAGCATGCAGCACCCCTGAAGGCCTGAACCCCCTGTAACCTTATTTACAGGTCCAACAGTGATATGGTTACTCACCACAGGATTTCAAACCCCTGATCTTGCAGATGCAGGCACAGATCCCTGATTTATTCAGCTACACATGATATATAATATAAATTATTAAAATTGGTTGCTTAATGCAAACAAGTCTACTGGCCCAAACAGTTCATTTTTTATTGTAGAGATGTGACATCAGAATAAGAAGCTAAAAGATTGATCAGCATTGTTTTAGTATTTAATAGCATGTTTTGCAATACTGTGACTGAGAGGAAACCCAGACTAAGAAAAAAAATATGCAGTGAAGACTTATAGCTGGAGTTGGGTGATCCATCCATCCATCCTTCCATTCATTCAACCATTTTCCACCACTTATCTGGGGTCAGGTCATGGGGGCAGCAGTTTAAGCAGGGATGCCCAGACCTCCCTCTCACCAGCCACCTCCTCCAGTTCCTCTGGGGGAATACCAAGGTGTTCCCAGGCCATCCGAGAGATGTAATCTCTCCAGCATGTCCTGAGTCTGCCCCGGGGCTTCGTCCCAGTTGGACATGCCCGAAACACTTCCCCAGAGAGATGCCTAAGAAGCATTCTAGTTAGAAGCCTAAACCACCTCAACTGCCTCCTTTCGACGCGAAGCTCGGCTCTACTTTGAGCTCATCTCGAACTCTGAGCTCCTTGCCCTATCTCTAAGGCTGAGCCCTGAAAAGTCCAGAAAACACATGTAGACTGGTTTTGAAAACACCCATGAACCCTCCAGTATCCTTGTGAGGATGAAAAGCTGGTCCTGTGTCCCACAGCCATGATAGAATCGGCATTGTTCCTCCTGGATCCAAGGTATGACCAATGGATGGACCCTCCTCTCCAGTACCCTGGCATAGACTTTCCCAGGGAGACTTAGGAGTGTGATCCCCATGAAGTTGGAACACATCCTCCGGTCCCCTTTCTTAAAAAATTGGGACACCTATCTATTGGGTCTGCTAATCCAAGCACACTTTCTCCAACTTCCATGCAATTCTTGAAGAGGCATGTCAGCCAAGACAGCCCAACAACATCAAGATCTGTCAAAGACTTCATCCAACCCCCTGAGCCCTACCACTGAAGAGTTTTTTGATTATTTCAGTGACCTCAGCCCTGGAGATGTGCAAGTCCCCTCCTAAGTCTTCCAGTTCTACTTCTTCCAAGGAAGGTATATCAGCAGGATTCAGGAGATCCTCGAAGTACTCTTTCCACCACCCGATTATACCCAGTTGAGGTCAACGGTTCTAAATCCCTGCAGTAAACAACATGGGTAAAGCCCTGCTGAGTCACCTAATGGTTTGCCAGAACCCTTTGAGGCTGACTGCAAGTCCTTCTCCATAGCCTCACCAAACTCCTCGCACACCCCCAAGTTTTTGCTTCAGCAGCCCCCAAAGCCACTTTCCGCTTGGCCTGCCTACTTCTTCAGCCTCACAGCAGCAATTGTTGCTGTGACAGGCACCAACAACCTTACGGCAACAGCTCCACAATACCACCTCAACAGTGGACTGGAGTTTAGAGTGTACACACAGACAATAGTCAGAGCCCTTCCCCTAACTCAAAATCGAAGGGAGGCAACCCTTTTGTCCACTGGAGTAAACTCCAACACATTGGGACCAAACTGGGGGGGATATAAACAGAGTGTCAGTTGATCACCGTGGTAACTTGGTAATGCTTAGAACTAAACCTACTCGACTACTTGACAGAACGAAACTTAAGCTGATCGAAATGCAAGTTTGCAGGGTGGGGCTGCAGTTACATCAACAGAGTTTGGTAGCGTAATACAACAAACAAACTTTATGTAAAGCCCTCTGTGTTTTTTCCTTCTGGACGCCTCTTATATAATAAAGGAGATGGCAAACACATTGGCAAAGCAAGGGCATGTTAGCCTAGCCACAAAGTACGTTTAACACTTAAAAGGCCACCAGGTTTTTGTCATTTTTCAAGGACACAAACCTTGGAGAATAATTAAGCTTTGCAGCTTAATTAAATTGCAGGCTTGCCGTTTATTATAGAAATGTTTTTTGGTGACTGCACTGAACCATTTATCACAATGAATGAATATGATTGTCTAAATAATACAGGATTCCTTAATACCATTGAATGACTAAATGAAACTCACCTTCCCATCACTGTAATACAGTAGTAAATGAAAGCAATTATATGAGCAGGCAGCTTTTTCAGAGCATTAATGTGCAGATAGTGTCAGAACACTTCATTCCAATTCAAAGCTTCACTCTCCAAAGTGTTGTGATTTATTAGGGCCTACTTGTGTCCACTGACAAGATCGCACAAATGATCTTGTGATGCTGCGTGGATATTGCACCCATGGACTGGCATGCATTGCACTGTACTATACATAGTGTAAATACTTGTGCAAATAATGTCCGTGATGTATAGTTATCTAAGTGAAAGAAATCATTGGTAACTCACAGGAGGGCAGTTTCAGTACTGTGATGTGATTTAAAGCCAGACTGAAACATTTAATAAATTTCATTCGCAGACAGGAATGATTGTAACTGATTAAAAACCACTTTCTCTAAGACCTTGGATAGAAAAGGCAGCTTAGGAATTGGTCTAAAATTTGATAAAACTGAGTAATCCAAGTTTCTCTTCTTGAGAAGAGGTTGTACTATAGCATGTTTAAAGGCAGATGGAATACTCCCCAAGCTGAGACTAGCACTTATCAGAGCAAGTGCAATTGGCCCAACAGTATCAGCTTTAAACATCTTTAAGAAGGCGAGAAGCAATACTATCAGAGGGACAGTATGTAGGCTGCAGCTGTTTTACTATGCCTGAAAGTGAGGAGAAAGATACTGACTCAAACTGATTAAAAACAGCAGAGCTCAGATAATGAGCAGAATGGTTAAAATCAGTGGAACCGGAGATGATAGTTTTTGGCCGAAGAGAGATTTTGTCAATAAGAAAGTTTAAAAATGAATCGCGAAGGGTGGATGATGGCACCACAGGTGAGTTATTAACTGGGTTTATATGGGAGTTAAAAAGGTTAAACACTACCCGAGGCTTATGAATATTATCAGAAACGAGAGAAGACATATATTCCATTTTTGCAACCTTAACGGCTCTCTGGTACTCCGAAAGGCTTTCAGGTAAAATTCAGGTAAAAAGCTTGCCCTTTCTCCATTTTCTTTCGGCACACCAGCAAGCACTTCATGGGGCATGGATAGATTCATTTTGCCATGACTCAGAAAGTGCTTTAGTGTAATTAGATCTAGAGGGAGCAACGGAATGCAAAATATTAGTGCAAAAGGAATCAAAATAACTTAAAACCTCCTTGGCACCCAAGGCAAGATTGCCTGCTACTATATCACACACATTCAATTCATTAAACAGGTTACAAAACAGTGGTGCTGTGCCAGGGGTTATAATACAAATGTGATGTGCAGGACAGAAGTTCTCTTTCTCAAATAAGGGATCGAAATGGTGAAAAGTACAGGCAAATGGTCAGAAATACAAGTTGATTCACAGATATCATTAACCCGCACAGGTAGTCCCCATGACAAAACAAGGTCTAAAGTGTGCCCTTTTTATGAGTCAGGCCAGTCACAGACTGAACAATGTTAAAAGAGGCGAAAAGATAAAAAAAATCATTAACCATAGGCTTGGACTCACAGGAAATATGAATGTTAACATCATCAGCAATTAAAAACTGATCATACTTCAGAGTAATCTTTGATAAAAAATCAGCAAAATCCACAAAAAAATCATTATTGAATTTAAGAAGGTGATATACAACAGCAAACAGAATGGTAGAGAAAGCACAGTTTGGTGGAAGAAGTTCAGTGAATGATGTACTCTCACCAACCTGGAGCCAAATCTCTGTCAGGAGTATAAAATCCAGTTCACGGGAAATGAAAAAATCATTCAGCAAAAAAGTTTTATTTGCTAGCGACCTAGCGTTTAGAAGAGCCACACAAAAAAAGACCTCAGAGCTCACCGAAGATACAGCACGTCCTACTGGCCAGAGAAGAGAGTAACAAACGCCACTTCTGTGAGCAAACAGCTGGTAGCAAAGATGCGGAGCAGGGGAGATCAGCGTGTCATCCGCCATCATCAGCTGGTCGGTAGCAACAGGACGAATCCAGAGGTCCCGCCAGTGCGACAAGAGTCGGAGTACAGGAAAGTACCGTCTGTCACTGAAGAGGTAGAAGTCAGCAGCTCCAGAGGAGGCCCACAGATAAGCCTTAAATCTTACAAGCACACAGGGGAGAAGGCGAAGATGTGCGGGAATTGACAGCAATACCAGTGGGGGGCACATACAGTTCTGTGACATAGGCAGTGCCCCACTGAGAGTTCTAATATTTAGGAGATTTTGGTGATTGTAAACAAATAGAGTCGAGACATCCTGACAACATACGCAAAGAAACAGAACAACAGCAAGCACCAAGCAGATCAGACGTGGCAGATGGCATGCTGGCACCGGCACCATCTTGTCCCCAGCCCTAGACTTTGGAATAGCCTATTTTGACAAGACAGATCTGCCCCGACTGAAAATTTTTAAATCTTCTCTTAAGCCATATTGTTTTTCAATGGCATTTAATTTAGGATGAGTTGGCATAATGCTCTGAATTTGTTGTTTGTTTTATGTTTCGTATTCAATGCCATTTATTGTTTTTTTTCTTTATTGATGTAAATCTGTACAGCACTTTGGTCAACCTCGGTTATTTAAAAGTGCTTTATAAGTAAACTTTAATTTGGTTTGATATGATAGTGAATGAAAGTGTGTTGCATTCTCATGAAGTGCTTAATGTTGTGTTTCCCTACAATGAGGAGATGGTAGTGCACCTGACACTGGAGGGGAAAGCACTCCAAGCCCACCTCAGTCTGACCCCCAACAAGCAGTGGAACTACACCACTCTAGTGGTGGCACTAGAGCAGCGCTTCAGTCAGCGGCCATTGGAGGAAGTGATGAGGGGGGAGTTGACAAGTCGCCAGTGGTGGGACAGCAAAACCCTGGATGCATTTGTGGCAGACCTCCACATTTACACATGGAACAGCTATCAGTAGCACCATGCAGGAGGTCCTGGATCTCTATGGCTCTCAGGGCACTGGCACTGGAACCGCTTTACCAGTATGTACAGTTGTGGGGAACAACTATGCTCGCAATAGCCTTGATAGATGCAGAGAGAGTGGAGGTGTTCGTGTTCCTGCCTGCAACATTGCACCAACTGCCATCCATGCCCAATGGGCTGGGTGCTGGTCTGCTGGGAGATGTTGGACCAGGAGCTGGGCTGTTACTAGGTACTGCAGGAGCCACTGGGGTAGATGTTTGGAGTGGAGCCACTTGCCTGAGGGGTTTCAGTTGTTTGGGGTGATGTCTCCCTCACTGTCTCACCCCATGGTCCTTTCCCAATGACTTAGGAGCTAGCTCAGGGCAGAAGGAGTATGGTGCTCTCTGTTTCCACAGCACCACCAGATGATTTCTGTGGGGATGATTGCTATCTTCCTGAGCCGCTGAGCGCACTGCAGCATCTTCAGGAGGTACCACCCTGAAGATCACCTGCACCCCTTCTGTCTCGGCGAGTGCCTGTTTTAAGCTAACTGGTGTTAACAGTCATACTTACTGTTGTAGGTGGTCTGGGAGGAGTGCTTAGTGACCACCGTGCCTAAGTTGCATGCAGCCATAGGCAGGATTTCAACATCAGTGACCCAGTTTGGATGTACTATCCCATTCATAAGAAGGGGCGGGCACTCAAGCTGACAGTCTTTGGAAGGGACAGGGGGAGATCCTCTCAGAATTAATTAATGTAAGGCTGTGGTCCTGCATAGAGATCACATGGCACCGTATCTCCCCCTAGCTAGAGTGGACCCCCCTGCAGTGGCTGAGGACAAGGATGCGGCATAGGATGGGAACTGTGACATGCTGGCCGTGGCAGCAGGGCTGGACCCCGCAGCACTTGCAGGATTTTGTGGTGGACTTGGGGGTCGCTGGAGATGGCTGACCCCTTTGGTGGGAAGCAATGTAACGCCACAGGGATCGTTCAGTCGGGGCACGGCATGCGATTGTTTGGGGAGAACTTAAGATTTTAACATCTGAGCTATTAGTTATCTAGCTCTGATTTAAAGGAACCCAGGGTTTTAGCTTGCTCTACACCAGTGGTTCCCAAACTGGGGGGCACAGAGGTATTGCGGAGGGGCGCACCAATGGGATAGCCTCAGGGGCATGTGCCACCCTAAAATAATCTCTTTACAGACTGGATGATTAAACAAATAAAGCAGCACAACATTACAGTAACTAACAATAAATAAACCACTAACTTACGTGTACTATTAGAGCATTTATGTAATTTAATTAAACCTTATTTTACCAGGTAAATTAACTGAAAACCAGTTCTCACTGCTTTATGTAATATTCGGGAGAAATAGCAGATAACGCATCGAAACTTCCTGAGATATAAACGTCATACAAACGTCACGTTCTTCAGCCAATAAGGTCAAAGTTGTGCCGTCACGGAGGTGGTTCCAGTTTGTTCAGCAGGCTGAGAGGTTCTGCACTATCTGTCTTAAGTCGTCTTGCTCTCGCAAGGTTTTTGTTCCATGTGACATGGTGACGCGTGACGATGTTTTGCAGCGCTGGACAAAAAAATCTAACCATGATTCATTGCGTCAGGACCAGAATGCATTGCTTTAAGCCAGCGCTGTAAGTGGCTACACAAAGTCAAACGCACCTATAGTTACACTCTGGAAGTGGCATCAACGTAAGTGTTATTAGCCCAATAAATCATGAAAAATGAGGTTTAAAATTTTCTACATGAAGTCCATGGAGACTATCAGTTAATGGGTATGATTTAGTGTTGTTTTGTGCTATAGTATAGGCTGAAACCTGCGGTTATCATCAAAAACAAAATAAAAAATAAATAATAATAAAAATAATTTTTAAAAAAACAAACAAAATGCGGTAATCGTAAGACAACCTTTAATTTGTGTACGCCAATGAATATTAACTGGAATGTTAAATCTGTATTTGCATAATTTCAAACTTGTGCTGGACTTTTATTTTTAATTGATTGCTCTTTTTTCTCCCACAGTGTTGAAATTGTACCATTTGTATTTTGTAATTGCATTTGTTTCGCTCAATTAGAAAAGGGAGATATATTTCAAATAAAGTTTGAAACTGAACCTGTGTAATTTGAATGGGGGGGCTCAATAATGTTCCTATCTAGAAAAGGGGGATCCGGCAGAGAAAGTTTGGGAACCACTGCTCTACACTAACAGGGAGACAATTCCATACTCTACATGGTGTGTAAAGAAGTGCTTTCTCAAATTCATTTTAAAATATTCTCCTGCTAATTTACACCTATGGCCATGAGTTCTAGTATTTAAACTAATATTGAAGTAACTAATTGGTTGAACAGCATCCAGACCTGTTAGAATCTCACAGTATATACCTGGGTCATGTCCCCCCTTAATCTCCTTTGGTCAAGGCTAAACAGATTCAGTTCAGCTAACCTCTCCTCATAAGAAATTCCTCTAAAACCAGGAATCATTCTTGCAGCCCTACGTTGCACCCTTTCCAAGGCAGCAATATCCTTTTTAAGGAATGGTGACCAAACCTGCACATAATATTCTAGGTGGAGTCTTATCAAGGAATTGTATAATCGTAGCATCAACTCCCTTGACTTAAACTCCACACACCTAGAGGTGTAACCCAACATGCTATTGGCCTTTTTAATTGATTCCCCACACTGGCAAGAGTGGGACATGGAAGCATCAACATGTACACTGAGTTCTTTCTCATAATCAGCTACCTTTATTTCAGTGTAATGCATAAGATATCTGTACTTTATATTTCTGCTCCCTGCATGGATTACTTTACATTTATCTATGTCAAATTTCATCTGCCAGGTATCAGCCCAGTCGCTAATTAAATCAAGATCTCATTGTAGCCTCTGTGCTGCTAGTTCAGTATCTACTACACCACCCACTTTGGTGTTGTCTGCAAATTTAACCAGTTTACTGTATTTATTGGTGTCAATATCATAAATGTAAATTAGAAACAATAGTGGTCCTAAAGTTGAACCCTGCGGTACCCCACTATGAAGACAGGCCCAATGTGACATTGTGCCTCTAATAACTACCTGCTACTTCCTGTCTCTTAACCAGTTTTCGATCCAAGCTGCTACAGTTCCTAAAATCCCTGCAGTTTTGATCTTAAGCAAGAGCCGTTTGTGGGGGACAACATGAAAGGCCTTCTTGAAATCTAATTTTATCACATCATAGGCGTTTTTGTGATCAATTTCTCTTGTAGCTTCCTCAAAGAACTGAAGTAGATTAGTTAAACAGGACTTACCTCTCCTTAATCTATGTTGGCTATCCCTCAGAATTGTATTTGAATCGAGGTAATCTATCATTTTCAGTTGGATTATAGCTTCCATTACATTTCCAGTTATGCAAGTTAAATTGATGTCCAAGCAAAATACCTAGGGTCTGCCCATGGAATTAAAGGGAATGTACATTGTATGAAAAATCTGCAAAGGGTACATAACTATTCTACTCATAGTTTAAATTGATAGTCCAATCATGTTGCACCACACATTGAGCCACAGGAGAAACAACCTTTCCACCTTACAGACCTCAGAAATGACCTCAGAGTTCTCATAGAGATCAGCACAAATAATCATTTTTCTTAAGGCACTTTTCCACTGGCATACAAGAACTGAGATTTTTTTTTTTCTTTCCCAAAAGCTTGTTAATCCAGTGTTTCATAAGTATTCACCACACACCCATCGCTTAATATTTTGTTGAAGTGCCTTTCGCTGCAATCACAGCCTCAAATCTTCTTGGGTATGTCTCTACAAGTTTGGCACACCTGTTTTTAGGGATTTCCTCCCATTCTTCCCTGCAGATCCTCTCAAGCCCAATCAGGTTGGATGGGCAGCACTGGTAGACAGCCATTTTTTAGGTTGTTTCAGAGGTGATCGGTGGATTCAAGTCCAGGCTCTGGCTGGGCCACTCAAGGACATTCACAGACTGCTCCTTAAGCCACTCCTGGCCGTGTGCTTCAGGTCATTGTCCTGTTGGAAGATGAATCGTCGCCTTAGTCTGAGTTCCAGAGCACTTTGGAGCAGATTTTCTTGAACAATCTCGCTATATTTGACTGCTGTCATCTTACCCTCTATGCAGACTAGTCACTCACTCAACTGCAGAAAAACATCCCCACAGCATGATGCTGCCATCACTATGCTTCACAGTTGGGATGGTGTTAGCCAGGTGATTTCTCCAGACATGACGCTTTGAGTTCTGGCCAAAAAGTTATATTTTGTTTTCATCAGACGTTTTGGCAAACTTCAAGTGAGCTGCCATGTGCCTTCATATCATTTGATGGAGCCCAACAGGTTTTACGGAAGAAAGCAAATGGTGCAACTGGGAGCCTTTCCTATCCAAAACCTAACCTAACCTAATCTGAAACCTATCCAAAATGGCCAT
>JAODJU010000025.1:8577402-8587692 GCA_026776725.1 Gnathonemus echidnorhynchus
AATGAAAACCATGCCGCAGGTCCAATAAATAAAATATTGTAGCTCTCGAGTGGTGAAGAGATCATCAGGTGGACAGTGAAGTTCAGTTATTAGCAGACTGTTTTACTGCACGATTCATAAAAGGACAGCATTAACGTGCGCTCTTACAATACATTTAGCTTATTACTTAGTGCATTGCAGTTACAAAACATTTACGTAGTTCTCACAATAAAATTCCAGGACGACGCATTTTTATAATCGAGATCGTCGATTATGTCGAATAATCATCCCAGCCCTAATCTGAATACATCATCGGCACGGCGCTCCTCAGTGACATAGGCAGAAGAAAAAGTCTGAAGAGAGCGCAGCAGATTGCCATGGACATCATGCACCCCAGTCACAAGGTCTTTGTCCTACTGCTATCTGGGACATACTATACAAGTATGCACCACCAGACCACCAGACTGGCAAACACCTTCTTCCCCCAAGCTGTGTGTATGCTGAACTCTCACAAGACTCACATAATATGAACACTTCCAACTGAACCCTTCTGTACGTCTTGCATGAAACGTATATATTTATATATCTGTATTACTGCTTCTGTCCGTATGTGCGCTACTAGTCAAAAGTTTTTGCACATCGCAGGTTTTTAACCACTTTTCTATTTATTTCATAAACTGCAGATTTTTCATTCTTGTTAAGCATTGGAAAGTTGAGTGAACATATAGACATAAAAATATGTCAAATAAAACAAATTTCCTTGGAAAGAGTATGCAACAGTGTATGTCTGACATCCTATTTACTAGTTGTGTGGTGATGGCATAGTCAAATTCAAGGCTGTCCTTTAATTTTAAATGCACTAGTTAACCATTGCATCCCATGAAACAGAGTAATACTGAATCAAAGATATGGCATTTTCTTGCTAATATGGTACTCAAATGGTGAACATAGTGTAAATTTGTTACTAAAGAATTCTGAGTGTTTACTTTTAGTAAATGGTGAGTAACACGTAAATGTAGAAAATCTCAGCGTGTGCAAAAAGTTTTGACTGGTAATGTACAGTCTTATGCAAAAGTTTGGCCACCCCTTGATAAATAACATATTTTGGTCATTTTTTAATTGAAAAGATGTAAACACAGTCTCTCTAGGAAATGGAAAAAATGCACAATATTTTCATTTGTGGCACTCTGCAAAAGTTTGGGCACCCTACATAATCAGTACTTAGTAACACCTCCTCCGGCAGATATCACAGCTTGCAAACACTTTTTATAGCCAGCTAAAAGTCTTTCAATTTTTGTACTTGGGATTTTCTCCCATTCTTCCTTGCGAAAGGCTTTGCATGCACAGCTCTTTTAAGATCTACCCACAAATTTTCAATGATGTTTAAATAGGGACTGTAATGGCCATTCCAAAACCTTCAGCTTGTGTCTCTTGAGCTAGTCCATGGTGGATTTCAAGGTATGTTTAGGATCATTGTCCTGTTGTAGAAGCCATCCTCTTTTCAGCTTCAGCTTTTTTATAGATGGATGTTTGCTTCCTGAATTTGCTGGTATTTAGTGGAATACATTCTTCCCTCCACCTGTGCAATGTTTCCTGTGCCACTGGCTGCAACACAACCCCAAAGGATGGTAGATCCACCCCGATGCTTAATAGTTGGCAAGGTGAAATGCTGCTCCTTTTTTTCTCCAAACATGCCTTTGCTGATTGTGGCCAAAGAGTTCTATTTTAACTTCATCAGTCCATAGCACTTGTTTCCAAAACACATCAGCCTTCTGTAGATGTTCTGTTGCATACTTCTGACGTTGGATTTTATGATGGGGATGCAGGTAAGGTGTTCTTCTGCTAACTCTTCCTTGAAGGTCTTGTCTGTACAAGCATCGCTGCACAGTGGAATGGTCCACCACCACTCCTGAGTCTGCTAAATATTCCTGCAGGTTTTTTGCAGTCAAATGGGGGTATGGTTTGTCTTTCTGACCAGCATACGAGCAGTTCTCTCAGAGTTTTCTTGGTCTTCCAGATCTCATTTTGACCTCCACAGTTCCCCTGAACTGCCATCTCCTAATTCCATTTCTCACTGTGGAAACTGCAAGCTGACAACGCTTTGCTATCTTCTTGTAGCCTTCTCCTGCATTGTGGGCATCAATAACTTTCATGTTCAAAGTCTTACACAGCTGCTTAGAGGAACCCATGTTTGTTGAGTGTCCATGAGTGTGTGCACAAGGTTTGAACAGTCAGAGTATTTGTAAAGTTTTGAAATTGGCACCAACTGACATTTACTAATGGTGCCATGCATCAGATCTAACAAGTTGATTAAGGTCTGAAACCTTGTAAAAAGAATCTGAGACTTTGGAACTCTTAGAATGCCCAAACTTTTGCCACAATAATGTTTTTATTTTTTATCTTTGTTCAATTTATGACATAAAAAGTAACTATGCATCAATGTTTGCTGAAAATATTGTGCATTTTTTCCATTTCCTAGAGAGACTGTGTTTACATCTTTTCAATTAAAAAATGACCAAAATATGTTATCGAGGGGTGGCCAAACTTTTGTATAAGACTGTATATCATGTATATAATGTTAATGTATTATTTTAATATATGTGCATGTAATGCTTGCATGAGGAGTGCCTACCACCTCATTTCGTTGACATAAGCACAATGACAATAAAAGTTGACTTTGACTATACAATTCACATACTGTAATTAAGTGTCTTATCTACGTTACCCTTCCCTTTACTGTCACCAGGTGCCGTTGCTTCAATTTTGGTGTAGTTTATCTCACAAATTTGATCAGGTCCAGATCTTCACCCTTTGCAACTTGTCTGCAAAATTTGGAAAGGATCTTGGCAAATAATTTTTGAGTTATCATGGTGACAAGATCATGTTTCTGAATCTCTGTACAGCTCTGCTTCAATTTTGTAGTGATCTGTCACAAGATATGAGCAGTTCCAATTAATCACCCAGACAATGTGCCTGCAAAGGTGAAGTAAGGTCTGTCAAAGAAGTTATTGCATTAATTAGAAAGCATCTGTGGTGGACTGGTCCCAAAACCATATTTAATATTCCCTGTCCATGGACTATAATGAACACCTCTGAGAATCTTGAAGACCTGGACAGACAACAGAAAGCTAGGGAGGAATGCCAGAAATCAACACGGACCTGAAGGTACCTAATAAAGACAACACTGAATAACTTAATATATAGTCAAGTTCCTACAGGCTATCATACACTTTATCTGAAAATAACTGATAGATGTAATATATTTCAAGGTAACAATGTGGCACGGAGGGTCAATGGCTCAGTCTGTAGCTCTGTCGCCTTACATATCCAGGGATGGGGGCTGAAATACCACCCTTGTTGCAGATTTTGAATGTTCTTCCTGCACTTTTTCCTCTCGATATTCTCATTTCCTCCCATAGTCCAAAGAAATGCAGTTAGGTTAACTCATGACACTAAATTGCCAAGAATGTCTGAGTACCCTCTGTTGGACCAGCATCCTACCCAGGGAATGCCACTATGTTATGCCCTTGTAGACCCCAGGCCCCATAAGACCTTAACTGGGACTATAGAAACAGAGGTTGTGAAATCTCAAAAACAATGTAGCAATCAGTAACTGTTCCTTTACAATCACGTACAGTGGACCTAATTTTGTTCCAAAATATTTGCATCGGACTGTTTCTGCACACAATTATTTAAACAAAACATAAACATTTGTATTTTTTTTTTATCAAAACCTAACCTGAAAAAACACTATATAACAAATTCTAGAAACCAAAAAACCTAGTGTAACAAGGTTGGAAGGAAAGAAAGACTTGCTACAGCGATCTGCATAATCAATATAACATATCTTCTGAGAAATAAAGGGTTCTCCACTAACTAGGGTGACAAAAAACATTGTCCTTGAACACAGGCAATGTAAGAGTAAAGGTCTTGTTTCATGATGCTCACAACGCACATTTTTTAGTAAAATAAAAATAAGAATGTGAGCTACAACAGAGAACCATGTGCAAAGTAAGCAGTTACTTCTTTTGAAATATGACTATAAAACATTATGCAGTACGTAAAAAGGTAGGATAACTATTTACACTACTTTAAAGCTGTAGAAAATAATTATAGACAACTCTAACTTCAACTATATGTGAAAATGCACATATTGTATAGAAATTCAAAATGTATATGGCCCTTACTCAACTAATAGACACCACAAAGAGGAATTAATTCCCAGTGTTGACTTCTGAAGCCATTTGTATTGTGTCCATATTCATGGACTGAAAGGAGCTGTGACAAAAAGGGAAGGGAAAGACCAAAGATACAGTCCAAGATTGTATAGGCAGCAGTTATAAAATGGGTGGATGGAAAATTGGTGGATGGATATAGTTCTGTACAAAATTAATTTCACATGTTCATACACAGCATGAGAAAGTTACTCTTAAATCATAGTTCTCTACTGTAAAAGTAGCCTTCTAGGATTTTACAAGTTCATGGGAAAGCAGTCACAGAAATAAGGTCTATCCTATTCCAAGATCATAAGTGCTAAATAAATCCGTAGCTAAATGCCGCCGGGTGTAACAGGTTTCTAGTGCAGGAGAGGTATCCAGCTTGGATAAAATACGAGAGGCCGCTCAAATTAGAACCAGCACAGTTTCTGATTATCGTCCCGAGTATCCCTTACTATGTGCACACAGCCTTGTTTTTTTCCCCACTAAAACTGTTTACGAAGATTACGCCTATAGCAATAATTTTGGAGATATCGTTGGTATGTTGAAAGATGTTAATTAATGACTCCACAAGCTATTTGTTAAGAAAATACATCATTCAACCCGAGTTTAAAAAGTAATGTATTTATATCCGACAACTCATTCCCATCGATTTTTTGGGGGGTGGAAAATACGTTTTTTACTTGCGGCCACTGAAAAAGTAATACCAGTATCTGAAATTTACTTCTTAACTTCTTTGGTACATGATCATGCACACACACAGCACACAGTATGCACAGTACAGCAAAACACATAGATTTTATAATAACATCGACAAAAGTAAATCATTCGACTAACACGAAAATACTAAAGGCCGCAAAAAGTTCACCGTATCCGAAATGTGTTTTGTAACTATTTACAAAACGTTAAATTAAAATGTATATGTAATTTTTAATATACTACTCTTATGACTACATTAAACAGCACGGATACTACGGCTACACGTAACAAAAAAAATCCATCCACGCGAAAAAGCGAGACATGATGGCAGGAATGTACATTTTTCTACGTATATAAATATAAAACTTACCTCGAATAGTTGGAGACTCCTTGATGCAAATTCTATTTCATTCCACAAATAAAAATCTTACCTTCCACTTCAAAATGCAAAGCATTAACACTTTAAAAATAAGTGGCAGAAAACATTCCAGCGCACCCCACTTCCTATGCAGCTAGCGTGAGCCATAAAAGGAGCGCTACATGTGGGATCAAGCAGAGGAGGACTTCATGGAATGAGGAAGGGGGTGGGGGAACCGTTTCAAAACATTTCTCCAGAGCATGTTTGACCATTATCATTTGCTCAGAACCAAACAGTTAGTAATACAAATGCTTCTGGTGTTTCAGGTTTCTGCCACAGGATAAATACGAAACCCTCAGATAGGACCAGAATAATCGCATTTACCACCCCTTCATGAAAGTAATTTAACACCGTCCATTTGTGCCTGTCAGTGTTCCCCTTTACAATAGCCGTGCCAGGGCATATTTTGTAGTTTATAAGCTTACTGGGAAAGAGATTTCCAGTGTTGTATTGATTTTTATTATTGATGCAATATTGAAATTCTATTTTTACCATTATTAATTTATAGGTAATGGAATTTCATAAAAATCAGAATAATGATTAAAATTTGGCCTAACATATAGAACATATGCCAAAATATGAAACATTTTTGATGCTCAATGTACAACGAACCAATCTTCAGTTTTTCGCATTAGACCCTTCTTGAATATTTTAGTGGCACCCAAGGTAAATTATTGGATGTAGGGTAAAATTTCTTAAAATGAAAATAACTATATGCGGAGTGTCACACCCAGCTGCCAGAGGTGCCCCAGAATCTGCAGAGAGGAAAAAAAGAGGAAAAGCCAAAGATGGGAGGACTTACCAGAGGTCTTCTTGGGGTCCGTTTTTTTGTCTGCTGCCTCTCCTGGTCCAATCCTCAACCCAGCGGTATTCTCCTCCCCGGGATTCCCCGCCGATCCACAGCGGACGCCCAAAGATCGTCAGCCTGCCGCTTGGCTACCAGCCCTTTCTGGGGATGCGCCTGGCCTTTAAAGGGGCCAGGGCTATTAGGAATATCATCCCTTGGGTCCCAAAGTTCCTTAAACGGGTGATGCCTGATGCTGTGGCGCGAACCCCAGCTGCGCCCCCCAAGGTTGCTGTGCTGGCAGTTCCTGCTGCACCCCCCCGAGGTTCCTGTGCCGGTGGTTCCTGCTGCGCCCCCCCGAGGTTCCTGACCCGGTGGCTCCTGCTCCACCCTCCAAGGTTCCTGACCCTCCGGTTCCAGTCCCCCTGGTTCCTGAACCTCCTCCCATGCTCCGGGCTCACTTGGCCCCAGTCCCGGTCCCCGAGGAGGTCCCAGACTGTCAGACCACTGTCCCTTCCCACTTGGTGGAGGAGGAGCTCGAGGGGGACCTCCTGGAGATTTACCTAATACCCCAAGTGTACCCCTTCGGTGGGTCACCCCCACCACCACCCCAGCGTAGCAGATCCCTGCCAGGACCTCGGCTCTCTGTGTCACGAAGAGTACATCTGCGCAGGGGTCAGGTCCCACCCACTCAGCCCCCTGGCTCCCCTTCGGTCTCGGTCCAGCTCCAGCTCGGCGGTCGCCTTAGGTTCCCCTGGCTCCAGCTTGATGGTCTCCTGCGGTTGACCCTTTGGTGTCCCCTCTGGCTCCGGCCTCGCGATCGTCCGTTGTCCCTGCAGCTTCTGCCTTTCGCCTGCTGGGGTTCCCTCCGGCTACCTGGTGCCCCCCACCCTTTGCTCCCTTGCACCCTGGTTTTGTGCCCCCTGTGTTTGCTCCCCATCCCTCTGTGTCACCTATGTTTACTCCTGGTCCCTTTGTTCCTCCAGTGGGTGTTCCCCCTGTGTCTCCTTTTTTGGTACCCGTGTTTTTCTGCTTTTCCTGTGGTTTGTCAGTTGTTGTCTTAGTTATTGCCCTTGTGCCTGTTCTATGTGTTGGTCCTGTTCCCAGTGCCCCGTTGATGTGCTTGTTTTTGTCTTCCCAGGTCCTGTGGAGTCCATAGTTCTGTTCCTCCAGTCTCATCCTCCTCCTACGTGCCACGCCCCCTTGTTAACCACGTGTGGAATCCCCATGTTACCAGCTGTTTCTAGTCTTGTTTCATTAAGTTTCTGTATTTAAGTCCACATCAAAGTATGTTTCTAGTTCTGTCATTGAAGTTTTATGAAGTGTTGTGACTTGTTTTACCTCAAATGCCTCTCCGTTTTCCGATTAAATCCCTCATTCCCCAATCATTTGTTTTCTACTCCTGTTTCCCTGGTCCATGCCCCGCACAATGTGACACAGAGCCATCCAAAGTATATTATTGGGGACCCATTCTGAATTATTAACATATTCATGCATACCAACGAGTTGATTCAAATGTTTCAATAGTCATTGAACTGCATATACATATGGTGAGATCTCATATCTGACACTAGAATACAATTATTATGCCTATAAATTATAGGTGTAAAGAGAACTATACACCCTATCATAGTCCCCAAAGTTGACCTCTTGGTGGTGCTATAACATTATTCATGTTGCCACTGCATATCCTGGTCAAGGTTACATGGGGTGGGGGCCTGGAGACTATCACAGACAGCATAGGGCATTAAGCAGGAGTAGAACAACAATATGGACATATTAACTTATATATGATTAACTCCATTTTAGCTGGAGTATTTGTCTGGAGGGTGTTTTGTGATAATATTCAAAAAATAAATTCAGCTTTGGAAAAAAAAAATCAGTTTCACTCATTTCTCAAGGGGTTATATCTAGCTACATGCATTATATACGTCACAGTTTGTACATAGTGGCATTTTACCAGGGAATGTTAAAGATGTCATACGTATGTTGCTCAGATGCAGAAATTTGGGTGTTTCTTTTCAATGTTAAAGAAAGGCAATGAGGCACAATAATGCTTTCATAAGTTAATTATCTTAATGTGTGTATTTTCTGTTTTGTGTTACAGTAGGGTGCCGAACATGCACAAACTTAGAAACATTTTTTTGATATACATTCAAAAAATTGGTCTAGCACGTCAGGTTCACCAGTCTGTTCTCTCTTTTACACAAGTTCAATGGATATACAATGCCTACATGTGGCTGATAAAAATTTGATTTTGTCCTTAGGAACAAAAGTAGCTAACCTGATTTATCATTAATGAAGTCTTCCATATATGACAAATCACAAAATACCACTGCCTGAGCATGCCTGTTTAATTATCAATATCAATATGTTTACCTTAAGGCAACTTGCACCGAGAACCAAAGTAGCTTCTTTCCTTGGATATCTGCCGAAGATGGTGATAGGCTATATTTAAAAATCTGTAAGCCTAGTGATAAAAATTCTTAAAATGGCAGAAAATACTAACCTGCACTTAGCTGCAGTCAAGTCTCCCTACCAGCCGCTGGAGGATGGGCTCCCCCTTTGAGTCTGGTCCCTCCCAAGGTTTCTTCCTTCTAGGGGGTTTTTTCTTGCCACTGTTGCCTATGGCTTACTCACTGGGGGCTTTGGGTGGGGATGCTGTAATGCACCTTGAGATAATGTAATGTTGTGATAACGCGCTATACAAAAATAAATTTGTTGTTGTTGTCAGTTTATACTCCACCCCTGCAGCCACTAGCAGATCTCGCTCCACGTCAAGTTAAGTTTACTCCTGTTAAGTGTATTGACTTAATACTTTTTTGACACAGCTTATTTCATACTTAAATATACTTTAAATAGATTTAATGGAATGTACTTTTAAACATACTTGTAAGATGCTGAAAATATATTGGCCATATACTATTTACATGATATGTAAGCATTAGTAATTTAATTTTACTGCAGTTTAAATGTTTCATTAGCATGCTAAAATTGCACATATAGTACAATAAGAGTACATTAAAAGCTAATAGTGAGTTGTTACATGGCATAAAATTATCATACTTTAAATATACTACAACCATTAAGTAAGCATATTAATATAGAAGAGTTATTCCAGTAAAACTGGGAAGAAAATTCAAGGCAACATTAACACAGATCTCTTTATTTGACGCTCATGTAATCAGTTCGGTTGGGTTCCTTTAATCTGATTAAATTCAACCGGATTGAAAAAAGTGTCCATGTAAGCAGGGCTAGTGTATATTGCTATCCTTGTTTGATGCATCACATGTATTAGATTAGGGCTGCCCAGCTAGGTAATTAGATTTATTTAAAAAAATTAAGCATAACATTTTGCTTTCAGGTAACATTGCCTAACTCCAACATTCAAGTCCAGAAAAGGCTCTTTGATCGTTTGAGCAAAACCAGGAAGTCATCATGCCCGTCTCCGTACGATCCTCGTGTGTGCCACGCCCCCTCATTATCCATGTGTGCTTCCCTGATTGTGCCCAGCTGTTCCTTGTTATTTTGGCTTGTCTCATGTATTTAGTCTGCGTCTGAGTTCATTACCCCAGATCCGTCATTAATGTTTGTTGCTGTTGTCTGCCCTGCCGTCTGTTTCTCTGCCATTAAACCCCTATTTCTACCTGTAATCACGGCTCGACTTGCCTGCATCCTCGCTCGCCCGCACGCGACTTAACAGAATGACGGATCTCCAAAACGACTCACCGCAGCAAGTCGAAAGCGAGCGGATCGGCTTGCTGCAAACGGTGATCTACTGGCTGTCCCAACCTGAGGTCCAGGAGGACCCCGTAGCCCGGGACCTAGCCAGCCGGAGCAGAGATCTCCTACGCGGAGAACCCCCGCCCGGACACGCGTACCCCCTTCCCGAAGTACGCGCTAATCTCCGGCGGCTGATGGAACGCCTGTCGGAGAGGCGGAGCCAGCTGGTCGCGCTACTAAGCAGACAGGTGACCATGCCGCCGTCTGCCCTCTCTGAAGCCTCCCAGCCTCCGCTTACAACAGCCAGTCGGAGGAAGAAGAAGCGGAGGAATCCCAAAACAGAGGACGCCCCAACCGTCTTCCTGGGAGCTGCCTCTCTCTCCCCAGCTTCGCTCCTTGCTGGTGATCGGGGGGAATCCATAAGCACCATGGACTTCCCCGCTGAGACGCCCCCGCAGGTATCAAAAGCC
>JAODJU010000025.1:8587792-8602712 GCA_026776725.1 Gnathonemus echidnorhynchus
CAGTATTATTATTTTTAGTATTAGTAATAGTGGTGCAGAGCATATTACTGCTGTAGAGAGAGAGAGAGAGAGAGAGAGAGATTTTTTTGTAACAATTTCTTTGCACAGTTGCTCATAGTGTTTCAAGCACTGTGTTTAATAAAACTGTTTTCAATTCACCTATATTTGCCTGTTTCCTTTTTTTTTTACCTATGATATCGATTTAGTATCGATACCAAGGTATTAGATCCTAGTATCGTACCGAAGTCAAAATTGTGGTATCGAGCCATCCCTACGCCCCACACACACACACACACACAGAGTGAAACTCTCCGACACAAGAAAAAAACATAACTGATAACATCGGGCTGATATGGTAATAATTAAAATGTTAACAATTAAAATTATTTTTAAAGATTAAAAAAACGTCTGTGAGCCCACCAACAAGCGCACAAAACTGTCAGAATCAATGACCTTAAAGTTACCTGTAAGCTACAGTTGGTTGAAGGCTCATTATCATTACCCCAGTTCCCGATAGCGTAATTCGCGTTCACTTTCAAAAGCGCTCGCGTTTTCTTTTAAAGCAACATTTCATAGCAAACTAGTTAAACAGATCATTGAAATATCAGAATTTAAGCCTTACCGTTTTCTCCCAGGACTCTTCCAAAACTTCTGGCTGGGGTCCTGCACAAGGCAGCATGGGTCACGTGTTCCACAGCAACAATAAAACTGGGCTGCCCGCAGACATGCCTGTCTGTAAATCGGTGTAGTGCACTCGGATATCGGCCAATGCCGATACATTAAAAAATGCTAAATGTCGGCCGATATATCGGTCGACCTCTAAACTAAATCAAGATCCTGTTGAACCCTGTGGTACCCCACTGTGAGCGCAGGCCCATTATAACATGCCTCTAATAACTACCTGCTGCTTCCTGTCTGTTAACCAGTTTTCACTCCAAGCTGCTACAGTTCCTAGAATCCCTGCTGCTTTAAGCTTAAGCAGGAGCCATTTGTGCAGGCCAACACCAAGGCCTTTGGGAAATCTAAGTAAATCACATCGTAAGCCATTTTGTGATCAATTTCTCTTGTAGCTTCAAAGAACTCAAGTGTATTAGTTAAACAGGATCTACCTCTCCTAAATCCATGTTGGTTATCCCTCAGAATGTTATTTGAATCCAGGTAATCTACCATTTTGGCTTGGATTATAGCTTCCATTACTTTTCCGGTTATGCAAGTAAAACAAAATGGCCTATAGTTTGATGTATTACTTTTATCCCCTTTTTTGAATATGGATGTTATATTAACATGTTTCCAATCATAAAGTACCACACCAACAGATACAGATTTCTGAAATAGGTAAGGTCAGCAAATAATATACCTCATCTCTTTTAAAACTATAGGCAAAACGCAATCAGAACCCTGCGATGGATTTATTTTGAGCTTAGCTAGGCTTTGTAGCATATCAGCTTCAGTTATTCATACCTTGGTCATAGACGAAGCTGGATTAGGAATGAGTTAGTATGTCACTTGTGCTCCCTACAGTGAATACCCATGGAAAACAATCATAAACTCATTAACTATATCATTTTCATTTTCAATTATAAGACCCCTACTATCCTGCATATTAGTGATTTAAGCTTTTAGAGCGCTATTGGAGTTAAAGTATTGGAAGAAACTTTTAATGTCATCCTTAGTCTCTAATGGAATCTGCCTTTTGAAATTCCTCTTAGCAAATTTAACATTATTTTTTAACTCAACCTGCAGAATGTTACGATGTGTGCAGGCAGGCGAGCGGGGAAGCAGGCAGGTAGAGCCGGTAGTACGGACAAACGGGGTTTATTTACAGGACAGGCTAAACGAGCACTAGACATCACAAAACGTCAATGACAGATCTGACCATACTCACTGGGACACGGACTAAATACATAAGAGAATTCAACAAGCAATAGGTGAGTACAATCAGGAATTGACACGAGGTAACGAGGGGGCGTGGCACACACGAGGATCGTACGAGCTGGGCGTGACACATACGTAGCTACTTCTGCTTTATTCTGACATCATTAGTTATTTTCCATCTGTAGAACAGAGCTCTTTTCCTCCTGACTTTATTCTGAATTTCCATAGTAACCATCTTGGTTGCAGTTTCCTAGATTTAGTTTTGCTGGAAACAGGTATGAAGTCTTTATGAAGTCTTTAAAAAATCCCCATGCCTCAGCAGTTTTGTTATTTAACTCCCTCCAGTTTATAGTTTTTAGTTTCAGTTTCACATCATTAAAGTTAGCCTTTGGAACATTGTATATTTTTGTTTTGGACTTTGCTCTTCGGACACTGTAATTTACCTCAAATTTAACTATGTTATGATTACTACTGTCACGTTCCAATCCTATCCTGGTTATTAGAGAACAAATGATCTAGAATGGCTTCTCTTCTGTTGGGGATTGTAACAAACAAAGCAATCTTGTAACAATTCCACAATCTAAAGTTCATTTACAGCAGATCCAGAGACTATATGTCCAACTGAATCCCAGATAATTTTTTTTATTACTCATAATTCTGATATCACTGTATAACATTCTGCCTTCCATTGCAAATACATTAAATGCATCATTGTCACACAACCATGTTTCTGTTATCCCTATATTGTCTTAAGAGTCTGGTGAAATAAAAGCCTCTAAACCAGGGGTCACCAACATGGTGCCCGCAAGCACCAGGATGCCCTCAAGGATCACATGAGTTACCCGCGGACCTGTTCTAAAAAGAGCACAACTCACCAGTAAGCAGCGTCTAAAATTTAATTTTATCCTGTTGCTATTCTTCTGTAATCACATTTGCATCTATATACATTTGAAAATGACAATTAAAAAAAAAAGCATTTAAAGCATGTTTATTATACATTAAGTTTAGATAAGTTTAGGACGGCGTTTCAAACTGGTAGCCCTTCATATAGCTCAGTACCCGTGAAGAAGCTCTCAGTTTCAAAAAGGTTGGTGACCCCTGCTCTAAATCATAAATTTTGTTTTTAATGCAACTAGCGTTTAAGTACAGTCAACAAAGAGTAGGCCTTTTACAGTGTCCACTTTTATTATTATTTGGGGCTTTCCGTCTCCCCCCTCCTATATTCTTAACGATCTTCCTTGACCCCCCCACCAGTCACTAGTTTAAACACTCATCAGCTGTTGTACATATAATAATAATCGCGTATACGCGAACTCCACACGCACAGCGGAAGAAAACGGAGCTTACCTACAATCCAATATTGCACAAGGAGTTTAATTTAAATGGGACAGAGCAACAACAGACATTTAGAATGGCCGCAATTCAGATTACGAACTAATAATTTATGTATACCATTAAATTGAACACAGAAAGTGCCCTGTAACGTATCATTTTCTGACTTCTGATTTTCTGACTTCACCCACAAAAATCATGTTACAATTCCCGGTAAATAGTATCTATAAACAGTTCATTTACAGCTTATCTTTCCTGCTGTATTTGCTAAGGCCTGTACACATATCAGATTATAAACAGTTTATCACTTACATGACTAGCCAGCAGATATTACAACATCGATATAGTGATGTACAGTATATTGGGTTTGCAGCAGTTGGCCCACAGTATTTACATCCATGGACATACATGCGGTTTGGTAAATGGCTATATATGTGCCCCTTACTTGGTGAATATAGCGGTGCAAACTGGCAAGATATCGATCGCTTATGCTACTTTGGCAAACTTGGTAACGGGCTCCCACTGAAGATATGGAATGGCTGATGTCCGAAATTTCAATTAAAGAGGCGAAATGAATGCAGTCTGGCCGTGTACGTGAAATACTGGCGACTTACAATTCAATCATCCATTCGCCCTGCAGAATTTCTTCCCAGTTGTCGTCAGTAATGACTCTGAGGTGGTTCCTACTAGCCAGAGCCGACTGCGATCTCAGCGACAGAGCCAAAATTACCGAGCATAACAAAAAATGGATCGCTGAAAGCCTTTGTGTTATGCTCCTTCTCATTGTAAATATTGTAAAAAACGACATGCTCACATTAAGCGCAACCTTCTACAAACTTCCGCTTGCCCTGATGCTACATCCACCCCTAGCGGATACTTTTAGTCAATTCCGCGCATTCTGCTGACATTACCATAGAAATTACAACAGAACTAGAACGGACATGCGCAATACAGATTACAGAACGAGAACGGGCAAGTTCAACCAAAAATCGAAGATACATTAATGTGGCTGTTGTTGATAGCGGAAAAAAAAAAGTTACCCAACGTTTACATTAAAGAATAAATAATAACATAATTGGCTAATATACCACCCCTGTTATTATTCGTTTATTTACAGAAAAGCACGAATGGAAAGTAACGATATGTGATTTTTTTTTCTTAAGCAAGTATAGTTCTATTCAGGGTTGCCAACTCTTTCAGACTCACGCAACAATCTGACAGCAAATTTATAATATTCCATTATAAGCCTAAAATTCGCTAAACCAGAAACGTTGGGGTAGTTTGCAAACCTTACAGACTACAGTATTTATAAGGTCATAAAACTTATATGCATGTAAATGAATGTGCAGACTTCGAATTGAAAATCTCACGTCGGCCAGCTGACAAAGGTTGGCAACTCTGTGTATTTTCCGCGATTACCTTAAAACGTTAAATCAAAATTGTACAAATTCCATTTTACCCGCCAAGTAAAAATAAATACATAAGCAAATAAGCAATCAAAGACATACCCTATTTCAGACATTTTCTGTGGCACATTTACCTCACAGGGTAATTTGTTTCCGCTCTGTATATGTGGAGTTTGCCTATTCTCCCAGTACTGTGTAGCTTTACTCTTGCAGTCCAAAGATATGCAGTTAGGCTATTTGGTGTCTCTAAAGTATCCATAATATACTATTCTGTGTGTTTCTGGTTACCCTGCAGTGTTCTGCGATTCAGTCCCGGAAGGATTCAAGGCTTTTGCTGCCGAAGATAGATAAGGACAGGGGTCAGCACCATGAGAAATTCTGAAGTACATTGTGATCAAAATCCAATTTTAACCATGAACATGGTATTTAAAAAAACATACCCTACATTTTTTTTTTTTATCACCGATGTAGATGAGTCTTGCAAGTGACACATTGACAAGGCTGAACTTTAATTGCTCCTTATTCGCAGCTCCTTATTCAGAATCGTTCGGTCCACTTTATATGCTGTGCAGTCAAATGAAATGACGCCATTACGCCTGTAGGGGGACCATTTAGTGTACCTTACTTTCAGAACTTCATTCTGCTTTCCATTCGTATTAATTTAACACGCTACGGCTGACTTGTTACTCTGGGCAGTTTCAGCAATAGTATGTGTGTACTTTATTAGAAAAAGATAAAAGCAAAGGATAGGATTAACTCCTCAGGATGGGCTTCATTGTTCAGGATAAGCATCACTCTTCAGAATAAGCTTCATTCTTCAGATCTTCTCCACCAGTGCTTCCATTGGGATCAGCCTCAGTTCTATGAAGAACTGACCTTCCTAGGTTGTTGTAGACCCTTTGTGAGGATCCTAGGAATCAGAACAAGCACGAAGACAAAAAAAATACATCTATAATAGTACAGACTATAGAAAAAAATTATATGAAACCAAAACCCCAAAAGATTCTAAATTCTGGAACACCAGGGCTTGGACATCAGGTTCAGGCTGGAAGCAACAAGACTAAGCCCCATGCTTCACAGACAAGCTTATTACATAGCCAGCCAACTTGCAGGACCCTACATGTTGGGTTGAGGAAACACACTATATTGCCAAAAGTTTTGGGACACCTGCCTTTACACACACATGAACTTTAATGACATCCCATTCTTAACACATAGGATTAATATGGCGTTGGCCCACCCCTTGCAGCTGTAACAGCTTCAACTCTTCTTGGGAGGCTGTCCACAAAGTTTTGGAGTGTGTTTATGGGAATTTTTGACAATTCTTCCAGGAGAGCATGTGTGAGGTCAGGCACTGATGTTGGACAACAAGACCTGGCTCGCAGTCTCCACTCTAATTCATCCCAAAGGTGTTCTATCAGGTTGGGGTCAGGGCTTTGTGCTGGCCAGTCAAGTTCCTCCACACCAGACTCACTCATCCATGGATCCTTATGGATCATGCATTATGCACGGGTGCACAGTCATGTTGGAACAGGAAGGGGTCATCCCCAAACTGTTCCCACAAAGTTGAGAGCATGAAATTGTCCAAAATGGCTTCAGATGCTGCAGCATTAAGAGTTCCTTTCACTGGAATTAAGGGGCCAAGCCCAACCCATGAAAAACAACCCCACACCATAATCCCCCCTCCTCCAAATTTTACACTTGACATAATGAGACCAGGTAAGTACCATTCTCCTGGAAACCACCAAATCCAGACTCATCCATCGGATTTCCAGACAGAGAAGCATGATTGGTCACTCCAGAGAACATATCTCCACTGCTTTAGAGTCCATTGGCGGCGTGCTTTACACCACTGCATCTGATGATTTGCATTACACTTGGTGATGTAAGGCATTGATGCAGCTGCTCAGCCATGGAAACCCATTCCATGAAGTTCTCTATGCTCTGCTTTTCAGCTATTCTGAAGGCCACACAAAGTTTGTAGGACTGTAACTATTGAAAGTTGGCAACTTCTGCACACTGTTCGCCTCAGCATGCGTTGTCCCCACTCTGTGATTTTACGTGGCCTACCACTTCATGGTTGAGTTGCTGTTGCTTCCACTTTGTTATATTACCACTAACAGTTGACTGTGGAATATTTAGTAGCAAGGAATTTCATGAATGGACTCATTGTATAGGTGGCATACTATCACAGTACCACACTTAAATTCACTGAGCTCTTGAGAGCGACCCATTCTTTCACAAATGTTTGTAAAAGCATTCTGCATGCATAGTTGCTTGATTTTATATGCCTGTGGCTATGGAAGAGACTGGAACACCTGAATTCAATGATTTGGAGGGGTGTCCCAATACTTTTGGCAATATAGTGTATTTGCAATGACCATAACCACACAAATCCAACTCCCACATATTCTGTACTGGATGTGAGATGGATGGATGTTGGCCTTATGTCAAAAAAGGGTATGTTATGTCTTTACTGAACAAGTACATCTGAAACTACATACTGCAAGCGTAAAGCTTCAAGTTTTATTGTGACATAAGTTCAGAGGCACAAAGTGGAATTCTTATGCCACAATTGCATAAGGGAGGACAGGTGCATGGGGTGGACAACAGGACACACAGCAGTGCAAAAAGAGACAAAACAGTACAATATGA
Organism: Gnathonemus echidnorhynchus; assembly: GCA_026776725.1. Classification (NCBI taxonomy): domain Eukaryota; kingdom Metazoa; phylum Chordata; class Actinopteri; order Osteoglossiformes; family Mormyridae; genus Gnathonemus; species Gnathonemus echidnorhynchus. The sequence goes on from JAODJU010000025.1 coordinate 8,595,061, forward strand.
AAGAATTAAACAATAAATATGCAATAAGTAAGTAGCGAATTGGGGAAGGATGTACAAATAGCTACAGAGAGTGGATGGAGGTTTATACCATCCATCCATTTTCTGAAACAGCTTGTCCTAGTAGGATTGCGGGAGGTCCAGAGCCTGTCCTGGAAGCTACGGGCACAAGGCAGGGAATAACCCAGGATGAAGCGCCAACCCAAAGCAGGGCATACTCACATACCATTCGCTCACACATGCACACCTATGTGTGGAGGGTTATACGTAAAGATAAACCAGATATAACTCTGATTTGCCTAAAGTATATTAAGGAACTAAACTTTATTATACTATTCAAAAGTCAAGATTTTTATTTGTGACATGCATATGCAATGTAGTGGTACACTACAAGTAAAATGAAATTGCAGCTATTCCAGACCGTAACAAAATAGGAGGATAAAAAAATTAAAATAATATGTTAACAAAGTACTAAATAGAGTGGTGGCATGGTGGTGCAGTGGTGTGGTTAGCACTATTGCCTCACATCTCTGGAACTATGGTTTGAGTCTAAGCCATGGCTTCATGTGTGCATGTTCTCCCCGTGTTGTCATGGGGGTTCCTCCGGGTACTCCAGTTTTCCTCCACAGTCCAAAAACATGCTGAGGTCAATTGGAGTTACCAAACTGCCAATATGTGAGTGAATGGTGTGTTCTATGTAGGCTCTGGTCCTCCCACAACTTTAAATAGGACAAGCAGTTGGATGGAAAATTTAAGATATATCAGAAGTAAAGATAACAAAGGTTATAATAAAATATTTTAAGGGCAGGATATTTTTAATTGGTGGTGTTAATGATCTTAATGGCCTGGGGGTAGCAGATTCTCCTTTGCCTTTCAGTCTTGGCTATAAAGTTTCGAGGCACCTACTTGAGTGGAGCCACTGGAACAGTTTATGGTATGGGTGATGAGTGTCCCTGATGATACTTAATGCCCTGGACCTACATCACTGGATGCTGATACTCTGCAGGATGGGCAGTTTTATCCTTGTGGTATATTTTTACTCCGTTGGTCTCTGTGGTCCTTGGTGCAACAGCTGCCATACCAGGCAGTGATGCTCCCAGAAAGCATAAATCACATACAGTGTTGTAGAAGGTTTTTTGCAACACAGAGATTTTGCATTTCCTCAGCTGCCACAGTTGATACAGTTGCTGCTTAGCTCTCTGCACCAGGGTGGGCATGTGGATTGTCCAGAAAACATGTAATCTGGGGTACCTATAGGTGCTGACCCTCTCCATCAGAGTCCCAAAAATCTTGAAGGATGTGTGGATGTTGCTGCTTGGTCTTAGAGATGTTCAGGTCCAAACTGTTAGCCTGGCACCACAGAGACAGCTACTCTGCCTTGTGCAGGTATGCCATCTCATACCCATTAGAGATCAGACTTACCACAACCATGTCATCTGCAAATTTCACCATGATGTTGGAGCTGTGTGTGGCTGTACAGTCCTGTGTATACAGGGAGTAAAGCTCAGGACACAACCTTAAGGGGTTCTGGTGTTACGAATGAGGGTGTTAGAGGTGCATCTACCAACCCTCACCACCTGTAGTCTACCAGTCAGGAAGTTCAGAACCCAGTCACAAAGGGAGGAGCTCAGTCCCAGATCCTTGAGCTGGGTGACCAGCGTGGGGGGTACGTCACTGTAAAAAGAAAATAGTAAAAAATGGTCAAATGAGTGGCAGCAATGGCTGGCAAACAAAAACTGTAGAATTAAAGTAAAATGTCTTAATTCAAATGAAGAGCAAAAACAGTACTACTTACAGCAGTTTTCACTAAAGTTTTTGCTGAGAAAAACTTATTTTAAAGATTTTTGTAACAGTCAAACTTCTTCAATAAAGTGATAGCACTAAAAGTTAAGGAGAAAAACACTTATTTTACGGATGTTTCCTTAATTACTATAATCAAATACCATCAATTAAGCGATGGCACTACAGGTTCAGCAGAGAAACGCTGTTATTTTACAGATTATCCCTCAATTATTATGATCCAACACATTCAATAAAGCTATGACACTAGTAGTTCAGCAGAGAAACACCTTTATTTAATGGATTTTTCCTAAACTTGTACAATAAAACACCTTCAATAAGGTGATGGCATTATACTGTACATTTAGCAGAGAAACACTGTTATTTTACAGATTTTTAAAATAAATTATTACAATCAAATACCTTCAATAAAGCATTAATACAAGCTCAAGATTGTAAAATAACAGATTTCAGAAGACAAAATAATCTACAAACAACATTTAATGATTCGGTTTTATCCAAATTACAGTACAAATTTTAATTAACACATTTAATTTGCACTAGGTACAGATTATTTTTGAAATTGTTATAAAACAAAATGTAACATTACTGCAAAATATCCATAACTGAAAACATACTGAAGAAATACAAAATAAACTGATACATCTGCAGGACAGTCAATGTTTCAATTAAAGTGGGATTGGAAATTTTATTAAAAATAAACATACCACTGTTGACTCTGAAACACTTACTTAATGTATTCTGATGCAAATTTACCATATTATCCAATTATTCACAAACAGTTCTTCAGAGCTCCCCCAGGAAAAATTGGCATTTCTCCATGTGTCTATCTTACCATGATGAGGTCATGATTTCACCTTTGAAACAGGTGGAGAATGTACCAGATTGGGCTGTTGACCTGCTGTGACCTGATTTTTCATTTTTTAAGCTTATATTTTCCAATTTAGTTTTTGGTAATTCTGTATAATTTTCTTCTGACCCCAGAGGGCTTCATATTGTTCCAGACAGATACATGGACAAACTTTAGACTGTCTTTTGATTCAGAATTACCAGGGATCAGCTGCATCCTTGGTGCATCCTGGGGGCTGGGAGGAAAAAAAGGACACAGATTCAAAAGTGAAATTTACTCTGTTTTCTGTCGTTGTTGGAGGGAGTGTCTTACAGTACAAATATACTTTAATGAGATCATTTAAAGCACTCAAGAAATCATACTTAAAGGGTAACTGGGATTTTTCAACCTGGGCCCTAATTTTAGTTTTCTTTTTGGTGGTGGGGGCGCGGGGATCCACTTGGGACATAAATGAAATTGGTCCAGCATTGAATTAGAATGCTAAAACCTGCAGACTTGAAAAGGATATACAATGGAAGTGTATAGGGTGGGCATAGAAAACCGCTATAGTCAAAATGTTATTAAGTGTCTGGCAACATGGAGAAGATCCCTACAGAGATACACCTGTGTCTGTTTACCTCTATAAGTGTAAAGAAACTTCATAAAATGATTGTTTGTACGGTCAGTGTGCTCCAGTTTCTGACATAGCACCTCATTCAGTGCCTACTAGTAGATCATCGCATAGGGGCTGTATTCTGATCACTTGACAACAGGCACCAAATCAACTAGTAGGCACTGTCAGAAACTGGTAGAAGACAATACAAAGAATCGTTGGACTAATTTAATGTCCCACATGAAAATCTGGTCCCAAAAAGATTTCAAAATGGGACCCAAGTTGAAAAATACCATGCTCTTTTAATGCTGCATATACAGTATTAATCACAATGCAAGATGTAGAAACAGTAGTTAAAATCGACTAATGTCTTATACTGTATACTGCAGTTTATACTTACTAGTGACAGACTTTTCTCTCTGCTGGATACCTGTTCTCCCCTGTAAACTTTGGTCCAGTGCTTGATCTAAAATTGTAAACAAGGTTATTATCAGCAGTTATCAGAGTTGAAACAACAGAACAATTTTTCTTTTTCTAACATATGTATCTCTTCCACTGGATTTCCACTGTTACACGTGAGACTAAACCCTAACCCTAACTAACCCTAACCCTAAACTACAACTAGCTAACAGGTGCAACTCTTAATTAGCTATCGATAACTAACTGCAGTTCTACTAGCGAGATGTCTAGCAAGCTGGCTACACAGAGTAATATGACAGCATGGGGCAGCGTGTGGCTCAGTGGGCTAAGCCGTGTGCCTGTAATCACAAGGTTGCCGGTTCAAGCCCAGCCTCAGCACGTCTGTGGGTCCTTGAGCAAGGCCCTTAACCCCCAGCTCCCTGGGCGCCCCAACAGGTGGCTGCCCTTCATGGACAGCTTGCTCTACAAAGAGCAAGTTGAGGGAGGCGTAAAAAGAATTTCCCCACGGGGATTAATAAAGTATCAATTATATTATTATTATTATGACTATTATTACTGTTTTATGTATTCGTTTTTGTTACGTGCGTGGGTTACGTGCGTGGGTGGCAAACAAGGGAGAGGAGCCAGGAAGTCGGGTAAACCGGGGATTTAATCAAAGGAATTGTGCGAACACCAACAAACATCAGGCAACACTACAATGACGGACACTCAACTAAGGAAGACGCGGACTCAAATACCCAGGACAGATTGGAATTAACTGGACACAGGTGGGAACAAGCAGAAATCAACAGGAGGTAATGAGGGGGCGTGGCACACACGAGGAGCGATCGGAGCCGAACGTGACAGTTTTCTTACAATTTAGTCTTTCTAGATGCTTACAGCCTACTTTCCATACGGTAGCTACCATTCATTATAGCTTCCTAAGCGAATCCCATTGCAAAAGCACTGCAGCCAAATGGCCAAGCAACATTCAACTTGCACTTGAACTGTAATGTAACTTATAAGATAGGCCATGGCTCTACAGTGTGCCCATTTCACTCACATGTGCAAGGAAAAATGGGGCAGTGGTAGCCTAATGGTTAGGGAAGCATAGTTATAATTGAAAGGTTGCTGGTTTGAATCTCGGACCAGCAAGGTACCACCGCCCTAAGCACTGCTTCCTAGGTACTGAATTAGCTGTCCCCTGCTATATCACATATGGGTTAAATCCATAGGGTTAAATGCAGAGGACACCTTTCATGGTTGTGTGCTGTGGTGTATCATCAATTCTAAAATGTCAGTGTGCGAATAACTTCTAAAGACTTGTAAGATAATAAACTGAAACATGAAAAAGCACATATATTGCATATATCTAGAAGCCTGTTGCGTTTCACGCTACAATTTGCTGCTTCAGAACCTGTTAATCTCCATACACCCAGCATGCACCTACGGAACCCCTAAGACGTCAGGGTGGGGAAATATTTTTTGCGATTTTACTTCTGCGATCCCACTACACTTTCCCACTTGCTATTTGCTGCTACGTGACAGCAAGGATAAACCTAAATAATACAGAACGTCCTGTAAAGTGTGCTTCAAGCATTAATCTATGAGGGACAATGTACACCATGCATGTAACTTTTATATTATGTGTTTTCATACGTATTTATTAATAATTAATTCATAATTGCACTGTGTCCATTCACCATCAGTGACTTTAAAAAACACAGCTGGGGTATTGAATGTGAAGTGCACACACAAACATTGAAATATATTACAAACACTGAAAAAGATTACAGACAGAAAACCATGCACATATAAACCTAATTTTGCTGCGGCGTTGGACTAGATTTAAGCTTGAATATTTCAGTAGATCCGCGTATCCCCACATACCTCATCAAGTGAGATTACAAGCTAGGGAGGTATACCTGGAGTTAAACCTTAACTACGACACCGCAGCTAAGTTAGCTCTATATTCAGTTTTTCGGCTCTAATATCCGACAACAAAAGGAAGCAACGCCCTTGGTTTTCCAGATTACTTTAAAATCGGTTGTCCAGCAACTAGAAAACTAGTGCAATCCAAGCCAGGTCCAGCAGCATTTCAGAATCAGCAGCCTCTGTCCATCAAAGTCTTGGCAGCATCTTCCTAAACTGTCTGATATAAGGTATCAAACTGCTGATACATCCATCCATCCATCCATTTTCCAAGCCGCTTATCCTACTGGGTCGCGGGTGGACTGCTGATACAATGTATCAAAATTCAACTGCTACCCAGCTTTCCACCCCACCCCACTGTAGCATTTTCCCTCCAAAAAGGTTCCCTCTGTTACTTTTTAAAAAGAACACAATGATTAGTAAATACAATTTATGTAGACTGTAAGTTGTAAAACCCCTCTTAACTGTATTTTGTGCAATTATATCATTCTTTCTCCAGCACTATTTGAATTCTAAATTTGCTCACCAGTCGGCTTGAATCTGCTGCTGACCCCCCTCCCCCTCACCAAACACACACGTTGCTGCTTAGCTATCTGCGTTCTCGGCAGAAAGTGTAGATGGCTAGCTAAGTAAGTTACTGCTTAGCATTACAGAGGTACACGGGTGCACTGATTACAGCGCGCTGCTGCACCCACCACAGAACAAACCACCTCAGGGATGAGAACCTGAGTGCAGCCATGCAGCAGGTGATAGCTCAGCACCACAGTAGTCCGAATGGAACATTGTGATTTTTTTCTGGTGGCTGTAGTGCCAAGCCTGCCACCAATCCCCAAATTTTCCCTGGAAGTTGGAGGACCTACTTGCAGAGCTGGATGTAGATTAACATCATAGACAGGACAAAGCAACTGCAGGTTAATGGCTTTGTTCAAGGACCCTGTGGAGTAGGATCACTCCTGGCATTCATGGGATTCAAACCAGCAACCTTCTGATCCCTAGCCTCAGAGCTAAAAAAAAAAAAAAACCTGAATGTGCCTGGGTTCTGGGGAATAAATACATGCTCTACATTTCCTGATTAACCAAATGAAGTTGTTGGAAGACTTGGACCAGATAAAATGTGAAATCATAAAAGTGTATATCTGGGTGAGGGGCTTGTGCTGCCTTGCCAGTGTCGTCTCCTTTCGGATAGTCTTTAAAAAATTACTGAATTATACTTGATTTAATGAAAAGGATTGTTAAATTTGCACCCAAAAGTTTTAATGTAAAAATACACATATATACAACTAATAATATTTACCTTGGGCATATATCTTTATATAATGAGTTACATATTTAATTACTATTAATTACTGTCATTTTACCTACTTTTCTGTGTAATTTTAGAAAGTAGTGAAAATACTGTATAAACAATATAATTGTAATTATCTTGCAACAAATGAGAAATAACTGTAATTTGTCATAATTGGCATAGCACTTAATTGGTATATTAATTTACACATAATATCTGTAATTGTACAGGGTTTTGTGTACAATCTTAAAAGAAATGGAACTTACTGTAAATATTTAGAGTTATTTTATTTAAAATTATTACCTTTTTACAGTGTATGGTGTCAAAATATTCACCCCAGGGCTTGGCCTCCCACTAATTGAACTTGTCCATCTGATAGAAGTATAATAGTTCTTTTAAATGTGAAAGATCGGTATACATATATAGGAAGGTAACTAGAAGGGTGTACCTATTGTTCTCCTGCTATTTTAAGGAAAATGTTAAAGTGCACGTCATTAAGAAGACATATTATCAGCCTGTCTTTCATGATCATAGCTCATTATTGTATATGAACGTGTTGTCATATGACAATAAGTTCCCAGAATTTAACAATGGAGTCGAGATTGTAAAGATTATTGACTGCACGAAAAAATAATTAAAATTAAAATAAAAAAAAAACGTCCACGTAACACTTCGAATACACTACTGGCTGTGTCCGAAATCGCGCACTTGCACACTTTTAGTGCGCGATTTTAGGGCGTAGTGCGTTCACACTGACAACTAAGCTAAAATTCAGTGCACTGAAAGTACCCGGATGG
>JAODJU010000025.1:8669637-8686788 GCA_026776725.1 Gnathonemus echidnorhynchus
AGAGCCACCCCAGATTTACCCACCATCATGAGAAAGACTCTGACCAAAAATGACCTTACAGCTTTTTCTTGTCTTTTGTTGATGTATTACTGGTTCAGTTCTGAATGATCCTGAAGGTTAAAGAGCTGTGGTTCTGCTGGTTTTATGGTATGTTGTGTCAAAGGAAAGTTCTTGGAGATGTACAGGTCATGTTTCTAAAGTGGTCTGTATTTTAATGGGGTGCATTTGATTGTCAGTCCTGCCCTTGGGTGATTAACATATGCAAAAAGGTGTTAAGACAGTTGTGCTAACTTTTTCTTTGTGTCTCCTGGTACCGCCCACTCCACTGTAGATCAGTGGTGCTGGATATTGTCATTTTTATTTATAAAGACCTTTAAAACAAGCACAGCTGACACAAAGCGCTGTACATTAAAACCAAATAATCAACTTTCATAGGAAATAAATAAAATGCAAATGTTAATTTATTAGTAGCTAATTTAATTACAAGGAAATTCTCACTAAGTCTCACTGAGGCCAAAAGCCAGAGAATAAAAATGGGTTTTTAGACGTATTTTAAAAGTTGACAATGAAGGGGCCTCTCTAACGTGCAAGGGCAAGTTGTTCCACAATTTAGGCGCCACAACAGAAAAAGCCCTGTCCCCTCGGAGCTTCCTCCTAGATCTAGGTACTTCCAGGAGCAGCTGGTCAGCTGACCTAAGAGACCGACAGGGTGTGTAGGGATGAAGAAGCTCCGAGAGGTACGGCGGGGCAAGATTATGAAAGCATTTAAAAACAAACATAAGAATTTTAAAATCAACTCTGAAGGACATAGACAGACAGTGCAGTGAGGCCAGCACAGGAGTTATACGCTCTCGATAATGGTATTGAACATGGTATTGGTATTGAACATTAGATACCACCGAAGCCTAAACTGACCCTGTTCATCAGTGGTTCCCAGTCTTCACTAAAACCTTTAAACAGAACTACTCCAGAGAAACTAAACACTGACTGGCTATCTCTCTCTAAAGATCCTGATCTGTGTTGTGTAAGAATGAGAATTTTGAACTCAGGGATTAATAAAGTTCAACCATAATTATTATAAGACGTCAGCTGTATAGTTATCACTACATTATTGTGTAAAACAAATTGGTTGGACACTTGGCCAGCCATTTCCTCTCGAGCAGCTCAGTTCACTAGCTTTTGCCTATGTACCTGTGTTTCTTTCCCAGATGTCAATTAAAATTAGAAGTCGAGCCAGTCACCTGTTATCGATGCATTGCAATATTTGCATTCTCCAGTGTTCATCTTTTTACCTGATATTGTGTACAGAAACTCCTTATGGCTTATGTACACAAAATGGATAATTGTGGACTTTGTAGACATGATGAGGTGCATGAGTGGGTACATGCATGATGTTTAAAAAACACTATAGGTAATTTCAGAAGATATGGGGCATATGTATATGGATGGACTTTCAAGTCAGAAGTGCTGGAGTCTGAGTCAAGTAAAAATTCACCCGTGTATGACAAAATTGAGTCCATTCATGTGAGTACCACAGTTGTGTGTGGTAGTAAAGTTTTCTATATGATCAAAATAGCTTACTAATTATATCAAATTTATTTGACTTTTTTAAGCTGTCAGAGCTGTAGCTGTTCATAATAACAGTGACACTCCATACATATATATACCTTTCTGTCTTCGATAGGTCCACATTGGTTACCTCCCCAACAAGAGGGTGCTGGGGCTCAGTAAACTGGCCAGGTAGGTGATACCCCAATATTTGGAAAGTTTGGCTAATTCTTCAGTACTTTTTTCATAGCGTTGGTCAATACAGTAAAAGCAATGTTTTTTTCAACTATCTTCAACCACTGAATTTCAAACATTCTAATTTCTAATTTTTCATAGGCAAAAATCATTATATAAGAGATGTGAGTGAGAATAACAAATCTGATCCCGTCTGACCTTAATACTCACTTTAATTCTTAACTCCAAAAGACACACTTACACATGCAGCTGCACAGTTTTTAAGAAAAGTCTAAGGGGAATATCACTAGAGTGCATGCTCTTTTTAACTGTTAATAATATGTTAATAATATGGTCATCCTATGGTCATTTATATGATTTATATGAATTTATATATTGCACTACACGAGCCATATGATATTGTTCCTTGGCATTTGCTGACTTGTAAGCAGGACCAACTGTTATTTGTTCATGAAATTCAGTTTTACAGTTCATGATGAGCCAGTATGTTTTGAGGAAATCCATAATGAAAAGGTATATGGGCTATACAATGATTTCTGTGTGATTCATGCTCCTTAAAACCTGACTGATCTTTTATGCAATCATTAGCTTTGGAGTACCACATACTCTAGAATATAGCACAAGTTTCAATGAATATTCTCTGCCCACATTATATGTTTTATTAAAAAAAAAAAAAAAACAATTTACTGAAAAAAAAAAAATTCTCTGCCTCACTATTTAGTCTCAAGAGGGATGTTTTCATGTTGTCTCTATAAACCTATATATACATTTGATAAAGAGATCATTTTTACTGACAATAAGCTGTTTCTCTTCCTTCACTCCTCCAGGATTGTTGAAATTTACAGCAGACGTTTACAAGGTAGTTTATCAGTTTGTACATAGCGTTCTTCTGATGTTTACATTATTACATTAAATGTATATATACTAAATGTCTGACATTCAAATAATGGCTGAGAAAACAAAATGTGCTTAACAGTGGTGACTACCAGGTGGTGCATTCTCATATGCACACTGCATGTACCTTTTCCCCTTCTGACCCTGATCTGCTTGTGTTTCAACTCTTGTGTTATTGGATGTTTGATGTTGTCACCTTTTGCATCTAATTTCCAATACTCCGTCAATTTAGATCTTAAATGAAGTCTTACTTTTCTCTCTCTCTCCCTCTCTCTCTCGTGTACAGTTCAGGAAAGATTAACAAAACAAATTGCTGTTGCCATCACTGAAGCCTTGCAGCCTGCCGGTGTTGGGGTTGTTATAGAAGCCACGTATGCTATTTCAGTATCTTAAGACCAATAGACTCACAGTAAACGCCATATTGTTCACCAGCCTTCCTTTCAGATACATACTATAGTACTGTACTGCTTAACACAATATATTTCTGCATCTAACCTGTCTGATCTTCTTCCTGTTTCACAGTCACATGTGCATGGTCATGAGAGGTGTACAGAAGATGAACAGCAAGACCGTGACTAGCACAATGCTGGGTGTCTTCCGTGAGGACCCCAAAACACGAGATGAATTTCTCACCCTTATTAGAAGCTGAATAGACCTTCTGTAACAACCTGCCGTCCCTAGATCATTATGCACTTTTTATGTTGATTTCTACCTAAACCCAGAGAGATTTATGTGGTCAATTTTAATATCTAAACAGGCTATCCAGTTTTCTGTGCATTTGTGTCAAAGCGTGGTATAAAATGATTTCAACCAAGGACTGGTCACCCGTAAAGTACTAGCCATAGAATACACATAGTTTGTTATTATAATTAAACCATAATTATATTAAGTCCATTGTATTATTCACTTTATTATCCAATATATCCAAAGAAAATAAGTAAAAGACTGATATCAAAAGTTTTCTCCTTCGAAATCACTGGGAGACTTGTCTGTCCTTGATATCCTACAGAATAAAATGCAAGTTGCCAGTATTTCTCTAACATAAATGACAATCCCTCATGTGTGTATTTTAGATTGGCCTTACCAGTTTACTTGAAATTGCATTCATATATTGAGATGTTTTCTATGTTAGTTTTTTGTATGTTTTAAATATTATACTAGGACAAAAATGAACCATTTACCAATTCTATGGTGGCATTGTGGCCTCACACTTCCACTGTTGTGGGTTTGATTTGTGCCCTCAGCTCTATCTGTGTTGTGCTCTTCCTCTGTGCGTGTTTGCTCCTGTAGGCCAAAAACACATCTAGGGAAAGTGCCATTTATGAATTGTCCAAAGTGTGTAAGAATATTCATGTGATGAACTGGCATCTCATCCAGGGTGTCCTGTGTTTCCTGGAATCACTGTGGCCCTGTACTAATTAAAGATGAATTGTGTAATTGTCTGTGTCTTTGCTGATACTGATACATTTTTTTGGCAGCACAACTAACTGGCAAAGCCAGTTTTTAAGTTTCAGAAAAAGACACTTTGTTGGTAGAATTCAATCAAAAGCTTGTAATGAATGTGTTTTGTACTGCTATCATAATACGTTCTGATATTTTGATTGTGTTATTTTAGCCTCCTTGCTGAAATGTGTTTGCAGTTTTAGTTCATTCATAAAATATTCATGACATTTTGGGTTTGTGCATCGGTTTTTCAAGTAATACATACAGTGTTTCCATCACAATAAATTTCTGTATAATTTATAGTATTTTATGCATGTACTATGTGAAATGCAATTCTCTCCACTACAAACTGTTTGGGCATGGCTATTTCTAGTGTCGAGTCATGCTTCCAGTTAAGTGTCTTAATATATGCCCTGTTCTGTCTGCTTAGTATGGTTTGCCTGTTTGATGAATTTTACAATGATTATCTTAGACTGTATTTTCTTTATCAATGTTAAATATAAATGACTATGTTCCTCGTACTAATGATATTGTGAAAAATAATCCAAAAACATTATTTTTCTAGTCTGTTTTCCTTTAAGTTTGAATTTTAGCATAGTGACAAACAGACCAGAAATTATTCAAATGTTAAAAATATTACTGAAATACACACAACTATTTTTTTCTGTATTTTTACCATGTGTTAGAAGAACTGGCAATGAAGATAAGCTGTATAAAGACTGTGTTATGTGGGTATTGGGTATACTGTATAGTCATAAGCAACATCTTAACTTTGTCAAAAACAGCGAGGCACCTCATTAAAAGCAGACCTGAGTTTGTGCATTTTCTGCTAGATGCCTTTTCCATTTTGTCTAAAAAAGAAATCTGGTGCAATTCTGTTAAATGATTATTTTTTTCATGCTTAAAAACATTTATATTTTCTGATATTTATTCTGAGAGGGTTTAAAACTCAGGAGGTGGGGTGCAATGCATCTTAAAACGCAGACTCGGGTGACTGCTGGGTATTGAGGTTAATTCGGTTTACTTACCTTTGCTAATGAAATTGAGTGTCATGTTTCGTCCCCTACTATCCTAGATGAATTCGCTGCCACTTATCCCAACTCTTGTAGCCACCAGGTGCCTTTTTGTTAAGTCGCTCTTTTCAGCATGACAAGAGTGTTGGATAAATTTTTCTTAATGAGGATTAGATGAGCTCTCCTTCTTTCTCTGTGTATCCCAAACAAGGGATTGAATTCTATTTTTCCTCTCAATTTTATGTCACATTGTCAGACCAGGGAATGGCTATGTTTGCTTAATTCCAAAAATATGCATTTTGGCTTTAAAATTAATCATTTAATTTTTAATGACAATTTATTGATTACCATGAGGAAATTCTTTTTACATCTACACAATATTGCTCTTCATGACATAAGTTGGTGAGCGCAAGTGAAGGGCAGCCACCTACAGTAGCACCCACTGAGCTGGGGGTTAAGGACCTTGCTCAAGGGCCCACAGCCATGGCAATTTTATCAAAGCTGGGCTTGAACTGGCACAGGCACAAAGGTTCAGCTCACTGAGCCACAAGCTTTATCAGTTGCAGCAAATCATTCATAATAATGTAAGGAATTCAACATGAACTATTATTAGCAACCATCAGCACTTTCTTCACATTATTTAAAACTGGCATGTTGTTTTATAATGAAATACATTTTCAAATGTTATGCGTCTATTATGATATATATATATATATATATATATATATATATATATATATATATCATATGGAAACTACTGTCAAATATATATATATAGCAGCATATATATATAACAGTTTCCATCTCACTTTTTTTTTTGAATTTTCAGTGAAAAAAAAATATCTTTCTTAGACAAACACACAAATTTTTTGTGTTATATGTAATGTTTTTTTCTGGTAAACTAGTCACACACAGACTACATGGGGGAAAAAAAGAGATTCATTTGTTGTACAAATAATTACATACATACAGACAGACAGACATTGTTCCTGCTGTAACTGAAACACATAGTGTTACATTGCGACATTTATACATTTTCACTGCACTGTAAAGGTTCTTTTGAAAATTGTTTCATTTCCATAGAAAGTTGTTGGCTTGTGTCCCAGTCAATTGTAAACCATGCCTGGACCCTATTCTAAACATCAATTTACAGTATCTTAAGCCATTGAAGTTTTAACTTGAAACCAGGATTTCCAAATTTGAACCTTTTTATATTTCACTGGCAACCATCCTTTGTAATTTATCATCTGACATGTATCTGAAGTAGTAAACTGTTGTGCTATCACTGTTGTGCATTTTAGTGAAAATACATACATTTTAAAACATTCACACATCCAGACATTTTTACATGTGTACTTAAAATTTTGTTTCTGCACTGAGAGTAACAATAGAGTTTGATATCATAATGAGCTGATTTCTTGGCAGCAAGAAGATGCTTTCCAATTTTCCTACAACCAAACAATACTGATTGTCATGAATGATTGTGCTGGCATCAACACAGCTGTAATTTCTTTCATTATTATTAAAGTCAGTATAAAATATTGATGTACTGGCTAAAACTAGAGAATATAAAAGGCACTGCCATTTGTTATTCTAAATATATATGACCTCTCAGCTTTGTGCATGCATCTCAACAAGACAAAAATGGTTTCTTTCATACTTTGTCATTTCCTCAAACATGATTTTTATACAAATACACACACTGACCCCTCCTATTCACATATAAATGGCAGCATTTTTCATAGTTTTATCTTTATGAATTTATAACTGAAGTGATATTGTAATATACAACTTTAATACTGGCAGTAATACAAAATTCCAATGAATTCACAATGGAAAAATATCTCTATTGGAGGATTCGGCACAAATCCTATTCCATTTATGTAATTTTTTTCATATTTAAAATGATATCAATATAAACAAATGGATTTGACTTGTTTTAAAGTTGATAGAGGAACACGCGGGTTCATCTGAAAGCCTGCTACCTCTGTCAAAATTAGGACTGAAGGAAACACTTTTGGTGAACTGTTTACTGTTTTGCTTCAAATATAAATTAAACTCACAAAAATTCACTAAATCTAACTATCAATTTATATATATATACACACACACACAACCGGTCAAAAGTTTTAGAACACCCCAATTTTCCAAGTTATTTATTGCAATTCAAGTCATTCAAATCCAATGAATAGCTTGAAATGGTACAAAGGTAAGTGGTGAACTGCCAGAGGTTAAAAAAAAGGTAAGGTTGCTCAAAACTGTGAGCATCAGTTGAACAGTTTTGTACCTGCAGAAAGTAGTGTGTTGCTACAAAATGGTGAGAAAAAAAGCAATTACCAATGGATGAGAGACAGACCATCATAACACTTAAAAATGTAGGTCTTTCCTACAGAGAAATTGCAAAGAAAGTCAAGGTGTCAGTGATTACAGTTTCCTTCACCATCAAAAGGCACTCAGAAACAAAATCTGAGAGGAAGAGGTCTGGCAGACCCAAAGCCACAACTGCATCAGAGGACAAGTTTCTGATTTAACAGCTTGCGTTATAGGTGGCTCATAGGACCACAGCTTCAAGCACAGCTTAATAGTGGTCGTAGTAAGCAAGTCTTTTGTGAAGAGAAGACTTCGAGCTGCAGGTTTCACAGGATGAGTTGCAGCAAGAAAGCCATTGCTAAGACGTCAGAATAAGACAAAGAGGCTTGCCTGGGCCATGAAACACCGCCATTGGACTACTGAAGTCTGGAAGAAGGTATTATGGACTGATGAATCCAAATTTGAAATCTTCATTATATTGCAATATCACTTCAGTTCATCTTTGTACGCCGTCGAGTAGGCGAAAGGATGGTTCCACAGTGTCAAACATGGAGGAGGAAGTGTGATGGTCTGGGGCTGTTTTGCTGGATCCAGGGTCGGTAACTTGTACAGGAAGAGGCACCCTGAACCAAAACGGCTACCACAGCATTCTGCAGCGCCATGCAATACCCTCTGGTATGTGCCTAGTTGGTCAGGGGTTCATCCTACAGCAAGATAATGACCCAAAACATAAGTCCAAGCTATGCCAGAACTACCTCAGGAAAAAAGAACAAGATGGTAAGTTTGAATACATGGAGTGGCCAGCACAGTCTCCAGCATCGAGCTGGGTTGGAATGAACTGGACAAAAAAGTGAAAGCAAACCAACCTACAAGTGCCACATATTTATGGGGTCTTCTGCAACACATATGGGAAGAACTTTCTGAAGAATATTTCTATTGTAGAAAGAATGCCACAAGTGTGTTCAGCTGTTATATCTGCCAAAGGTTGCTACTTTGATGAGTCAAAAGTTTAGAATACATTTTGGTCTATAAATTGATACCATGATTTCTTCTTTAACTCCAATTGTTTATTTGTACTATGCTCTCATTTCTGAGTGCAATGAGACATTAAACTGCATAATTTTCAATTAAAAAAAAAAAAAAAAACAGAAAAATTGGGGTGTTCTAAAACTTTTGACCGGTAGTGTGTGTGCGCGCATATATATATATATTGCACTCCATCATGAGAAATAGGAAAACAAATAAATAACTGTTGAGATCTGCAAATAGTATTTATTTATATGGCAGAGATTTTAAGCGGCTTTTCCTTAGAAGGTAAATTGTATAAAAAGACATTTTTTCCATATATGCACATTTATTACAAAATTATACCCAGTATACTTTTTTTGATACCACCATGCAGCTATAGGCAATGCAGGGAAAAATTTACACACAGCGAAGTGTTCTAACTGAAATGCACATTCAAGGATGATTGTGAGGCTGACACTGAATTTAGATTTCTATGCATTTCTCTAACTTCAGCTGGTCAATGATGTGTTCTTATATATTTTCTAACCAGAGAAACCGGAAGATAAATTGGGAAGCATAACATGCAATTCCCAATGTCACCAGTTTCCTCTGAATACACTGTTTACATTTACACAGGTTTCCAAGGTTAAAGGCTTGGAGAATATTGTATCATTGTATGGATGAAAATGTTAAAAGATTCCTGAAAAAAGCTGCATCTCTCTAAAATCAGGTCAGACAAGGTTTGATTTATATAAAATCTAACTTCTTTGACAAGCTTGTTTTCATGTCCTGATAATCTTTTTTCTATTATGAGCAAAAGCAAAGACAAGTGTGGGAAAAAAAAACAGGAAATTAGGGTATGGTGGCTCATTGGGTAATGCAGGTACTCTGGCTGTGTTTGGGCATTCCCAGTTCCATCTCCAAAGTTGTAGTTTAAAAGTAGTTTCAATTATACCAAATCATATGGTACTTCAAGGTGTTGGTTTAAATGGTGTAAAAATTGGTACCAGCGCTGAATGATATCATAACTTGAGGCGGGGTATTTTGAATTGAATTCGAAGAATGGCTGTTGTATATTATGTGGCTTGGCAGCGTGCAATATTATTACTGACATCGCATGTAATGCACATAGAATTCTTACATCGCTAAATAAGGTTTTTTCTTACTTTCAGTTCTGTACAGACATTAAGGGGGTTAAAGTTTGGCTAAAATAATTTTACTCTGTTACTCCCTCAGGACAAAAAAAACAGCTTTGCAATTTTTATTATTCCTTTTATAGATTATTATATGTTTAAAAGAGGTAAGAGAGTTAAAAGTTTAGATTTACATCTGCTGCTTTTACATGTTCTCCGAGACAAACTTAATAATTTTCATCCTTGCCATTTACATCACTCGAAGACGGGTTTGTGAGAAATTTATGAACTCCTTTTTTGTTTTATAAATACCCCAATATTTATTACAACAAAATCACATTGCTAGGACAGCATGCTTTATGCGCACTGTATTAGTATATTCAACAAAATGCTTTTTAATTTCTTGGCGTCCAGACTGGAGTGGTGGCTCCGAGGCTAGAGGTCTGTGCTAGCAACTGGAAGGTTGCTGGTTCAAATCCTGTGAATGCCTGGAGTGATTCTACTCCGGTGGGCCCTTGAGCAAGGCCCTTAACCTGCAATTGCTTCATCAAGGGTATGATGTTAATCTAAATCCAGCAGGATAGGCACTCCAGCCACAGGAAAAAAAACACTCATGCTGATCTATTCAGACTAGTGTGGTGCTGAGGTATTGCTCACTGCATATCTACACTCAGGTTCTCATCCCTGAGGTGGTTTGTCATGTGATGGGGGTGGCAATGCACTGTAATCAATGCATGCTCCTTACCTCATCCAAATCTTTTTGATGCATATGTTCTTACGACCAAATCGCCTTTTTAACTTTATCATTATTTTCTGAGTTTGCAACTGTTGTCAAGGGGGCGTTTGTATTGTGTGTCAGCGGCAGACTATTTGCATAACCAATTGACAAAGAAAGTATTTCAAGTCCCACCCCAAAGTACCGAAGTACCAAAGTACCCCAGCTGGTTTGGCACTTTCAGTACTGGAACGTTGGTATTGGTACTTTGTCAAGTCAAGGGAAAAGCAAAAGTACCGTAAGTACAGCACTTGGTGCAGTGGAAAAGCACCCTAAAATTACTCAGGGTTCATGACGATTGCTGGGTGACCTATGTATTTGTACCCTACCTCATTCCTTGTGGTTTCTGGGATAGTAGTAGCAGGCTTACTGTCACAAAAAAGGCTTTGAATTGAAAACCCCATACAACCCTTATGTGAATTAAATACACTATCCATTTCCAGTAAATGGAAAGACATTTGTCTACAGTGAAAACTGAGATATAGGAAACTGAAATTGTAATTTTAAAACCAAGATTAATACAAAAACAAATGCCACAGTGTCATATAAAATTAATTTAAGACAAAGACTGAATTAGACAAATACATATAGGTTGAAAATTTAGTTAAAGGGAAACGTATTGGAAATCTGTAAAATTTGACCACCAGATATAACTATCCTAAATATGACCACTAGATGGTACTAAAAACTATTGAACAAAGTTTCTGTGACTGGAAATATTTATCTTAATGGTTTCGCTTACTTGCTAAAGGATTTTATATAAAACGGAATATATATAATTTTCCATTTAACCAGTTCATGAATTCATTCTTCAGTAAACCTTACCTTTCCTTATATTTTAAAGATGAACATAGCTGGTATCTTTCTCCTGCTTATTAGACCATTAACAGTCATGCATAAAATCCATTTAAACTTATTTTTACTTTACGCTTATCTACCTAAACACCCACAATCCTAGGACAAGCAAAATATCAATTTTTAATATTTACCTGTTTATCCAACATAAGACACTATTTAGCACAACATGCATAACCTTTACAACTTAAGTATTACATAACCATACACAAAACACAGTGCAATTTACCATTTGCAAATGCTAGCAAATGGGAATGAAAATCACATATTAATCGTATTGTTGCTTTTGCTACCTGTTTGACATTCTTGTAACTGTTCAATATTTCCCTCTAAAATTCATGTCCCTTTTTCTCTGAAACTGAACCATGACAACGTGATTGCCTCACGTAACATTGTCTCAATAAACTTTCTTTTTCCCCACAACTTTTCTTCCAGCACATTATCCACTGAACTCCATTCTCACAAACCTTCCATTCTCACTTTGTCTTGGTTTTCCTTGTACTCAAATAGCCTGAATCCACACAACAGACATACATGTACTTTCTCAGATTCACTACAGGTAAGCAAAACAATTAACTATGCTGAATGCTACAATATGGAAATAAAAAAAAAGATCATGTAGAAATGGTAGCATTCACACCTGAAAGCTATAAAAGCTCATATTACTCCGTACCCTTAGACATAACATTTTATGTAAACAATAAATTTTTTTCCCTTGTTTAAAAACCAAATAACCAACCAACAAAGCAAACATCATTAGGTTGTTAGTTTGCTGGTGATTTTGAAGTGGGTATTAGCTGCTGGCTAAATGCAAAACGGTGCACTTTCATCTTAAAGCTTAACCTCTATGAACCTTTTGTCTCTCTGGAAAAAAGCCAATCATTTGAGATGATGTCTACTACAAAATTTACACACTATAGCCGTAGACTCCTAAAAATACTAGTAGCTGTAGTTTCAGTATATTTTTCACCATCCTGTCCCTTAGGCAGAGACTATTTTCTGTTATACCTTCATTTAAAAAATATCTTGTTTGTAAACATATCATTTTTGTTCACAAAAATATATATAGGGCAGTGAAATGGCATTTATTTTTTACACCTTGCCATCCACCAGGGCAGTTGGCTCCTAGTTAGAGGAAAAGGTGGCAGGCAGGCCCAGGTCTGGGGTAGAACCTTTCACTCAATGCATAGGCAGCTCATTTTCTCCAAGTGTTCTCTCTCCACACTCAGATTGTTGATGTTCGGTCAACGCCATCTACAAACAGACACATATAGGTAGAAATGAAATGGAAACCATTCCAGTGCAACATAAGAAGAATTGTGATTTAAATACATATTGTACTATGTTCATTTGTTTCCAATTGTGTTGAAACAAAAAAATTATGCTTAAACAAAAACATTACTGCTTAATTATATTATAGCCTTGTACTCAAGGACTCTAAATTCTGATACCCTTTACAGACCATATGTTTAGAGTATACATATATAGTTATATAAGTAAAGTGAAGCATCATGCGCTGCATTTCATTACCACGAAAATATTTATACATGTTATTTTTCAGTTCCACTCAGTATTCATAACGAAGTGTCAATAGCAAATTATCTATAAGTACTGGGAAAATCTACCTTGGGAAAAGACACCTGGAGTTAAAACAGGTAGGAAGTAGCGAAGAGTCTGGTAGGAATGGAGAATTTGTGAGGGTGGAGGCAATAACAGCACATTGCTGAGTCTGTTGGGAGCGGTCAGAGGCAGCACAGAGAAACAGCATCTGGTCTGGCATTCCTACACACACTGCAGCTCTGCTTATATCCCTCTGCTCTGCAGTCCTGCCCAAGTAGCCATCACACAAAGCTACACTTGTCCAACACTGCACACTGAGAACTGAGAGGCCCTGCATATCTTTCCTTGCCTGGCAAAGGGAAAGCTAATTATTCAAAGAAAAACTCACATAGGAACTCAAATATTTTTTATTCTCGCTTTTTAATAAGTGGATTGTGCAGTTGCCTGCAATTTAAACATTAAAAATTTGTTACATTTGTTATTGTTGTTGCTATAAGAACGTACAGTAAAACCTTGGATTGTGAGTAACTTGGTTTGCGAGTGTTTTGCAAGACGAGCAAAATTTTTAAATAAATTTTAACTTGATAATCGAGCGAGGTCTTGCAATAAGTATTACGTATACGCTTTGTCTGCCTAGCCTCACGTAATCACAACTGAGCCGATGGTTCTTCTCTCTCTCGCTGCGGGATTGTGGGTAATCATGTCCCATGCTCGGTCTAAGTCAGCGTACCTCACTCATATAGTCTGAATTTAGTAGAAAAGCAGCACCCGAATAAGGGCGTAGCAGTGCAACCGATGAATCTGTTTAACGACAATGCAATGTCCATATTTCCGCAAAATCGAAAAGGAGGCAAAAGTAGATGTCATTGGATAGGTTCCTTGTTAAAGTTGCACAAAAAGAAAAAGATTTCAGTGAGCCAACAGATAGCAGCGATTCCATTAGTTATAGTGAAAGTCGTCCTACAAAATAACCCTCCTCTTCTCTCTCGTCTCCCTCACACAATCAACAATTCTTTTCAAAGGTAATGTGCAGGTTCATTTGTTTTATGTATTTTTACTTTATATTTTGTATTAATCATTTTTATATGAATATTTTTAGGTTGTAGAATGAATCATCTGAGTTTCCATTATTTATAATGGGAAAATTCGCCTTGTTATATGAGTGCTTTGGATTACAAGCACATTTCCGGAATGAATTATGCTCGCACAGGTTTTACTGTATATGTTTTTCTCATCTGAAATAATTGACTAGTGACAGGGAAAAATCATTGAAATGCATTGTATTCACTAAGAGTAATGTGTCATTCAAAAAAACAAAGAGGAAACAAGAGACAACACAAACCACACCATTTGTTTATTGTTAAAGACTTTTAGACACGTTACGTTAAGGTATTTTCTTTCTCTCATCAGATAGTAAGTTAGTGGCCTATTAGTTATGAGCATTTCCAAATGGATGCTTACTCTGGTGCAGAAGTCGATTTCAAATATGGAGTCACAATGAGGTAGTGTACATAGTTTATGGATTTTACAGTATAAACACATTGAAAATACAATAATCTTGTACTGGTTGTGTAGCTGAGAAAGGCATGGACCTATATGATTGGGCCTTATGATTCCAAAAGGTACAATACCAAGCCCTTCCCAAGTCTTGAACCATGAGGTTACTTAACCTGAATTTGTCCAGCATGAAATCCAATAGTATTGTTTGAGTAAAACTGTCACTTTTGACACAAATATACAATACTGTGCAAAAGTCTTATGCAGTCAAAGGAAACATTTAAAGCTGTTTATCTGAGTAGGGTATATGTGCTCAGAACAAAAAAAAACACAATTTAACATTAGAACATGTGAAAATCAAGAGTAACAAACCAAAAACTAACAACAACAATTATATCATCTCGGATGCCTAGAACAACATTGCTTCAGTTCCTAAACCTCTCCTCAGGGGCACCCCAGCCATTCCATGTATTTGTTACATTTCACATCCATCTCAATTAATTAATTTGATTAGCATTAAAAAAATCAGTAAGGTATTGATTAACCATCTGAGGAGGGGTAGTGGTACAATAAAAAAATATATATGGGTGCTACTAGGTTGAGTTTAAGAGGGGTTTTACAAAGGCTACATAGATACTTTATTGTCATTGTACCGAAGTACAACGACATTTCTTCTGTGCCAAGCCTGAATTAAAGTAATCTACACATGTACACACATTGACTGACATAATATCAGTTTTACATCAACATTTGCATCAATAGACTGCCTACAGTACAGTACTGTGCATTAAGCAACAAATAAGCCATAATATTGCACCATGCCTCTGAGGAAGTAAGTGAATATTATGATGTGATAATTACAGTGGCCCATAAGTGTCATCACACTGCAAATTCATAAAACATGTACAAATTCCGAAAATGCGTTGCAAATTCAGAAAAATTGACAGACGCCGTGCAAATCTTGAGAACTGTAAATCTGCTCACAACACAATGGTAGATTCCGGGGACAATGAAACGAGACATACCACACATAGGAGAGGATGGACAGTATTCCCAAGACACAAAGTAGTGAGATCTATGTTATTTTGTTAGCTGATTATGACTATGTGTACATGCAGTCAAGGATTGGTTAATTGAGAATAAAACAATTATGGTGATAACCCGATTAAGGTGTTCATATGTTTTTAATAACCTGATTACTGCGTGCAAATGGTTGGACCAATTCAGTTGCATGGTTCCAACTATGTAAGTTCATAATGTGGTTAGCAATTATGCTTTTGGGAAACGCAGCCCAGGTCATTAAACTGTAGCCTAGATGTGACCGCAACTGTATTGCTGTCACATTCAGATAAGGTTCTCATACAATTACATTAGCCAGTCTTATATTTTCGTGAATAATGGTGTTGATCATGACTGTTCACTTTGTCATATACTAATGTTATAACCATAGTTGTCAGCTAATAAAATAACACACTGACTTTAAATTTTTTTAAACATACTGACTTTTTAAATTGTTTGTAACTGATCATTTTACAGAACACTGTAACACATTCAGAGGATGAACGTTAACACTGAGAACATGTCTTACCAGTTAAGTCTCAGATTGATAAAATACTGCTATAAAGCAGTGAATGGCCTTGCACAAGAATACCTTAGTGATCTGCTGACCTCAGAGGTACAACCCTCCGCGCTTGCTTTGTTTTCAAGGCGCAGGATATCTGTTAGTACCTAAGGTAAAAAGAGCTACGGCAGGCTGCAGCGCTTACTCCTATAGTGCTCCTCAGCTGTGGAATGGTCTTCCACCGGATGTGCAGGTTTCAGGCTCACTCTCAATATTCAAGTCTAGACTAAAAACACACCTGTTTAGTTTAGCTTATAGGGACACTAGTTCTAGCTCTAGCTAACTCGTCACTCTCAGTTAGACCTATAGTGTGAGGTGTAGAGCTGGGTGGGGATCGGTGCCATTGGTTTTGGATAAACTGAACTGTCAGTGCTGTTACTCTAGCTTCACAATCCCTTGTGGACTTGGAGTGCTGACATTTCAGAGACTCCCTATGCCTGCATTCCCACTTGCCTCTCCCTCCTACTTATGCTGCCATAGTCATATCTGCCGGAGCTTGCACAATGCATTTCATATTGCACTCACCTAACTGTTAGCACTGCCTATAGTCAGTGTTCATTTTGGCAAGAGTTTTTACTTTAGTTTTAGTCTTAACAGTAGACGACATCACCTTACCCCTCCTCCTCGACAGAGGAGCAACAGTTTCACTGCTGAATTTTGCAACTTGGAAACGCTTCTTCTCCCACAGGCCATTGCAACCAGCCTCCACAACCCTGCGTGGCTATGGTAATGCTGAAATTGATATTCTGGGCTCTCTTCAGCTGCCTGCGAGGTATGGAGACAAAACCCTGCCGACATTCACATTCCACGTGTCACGCCACGGGGTCAATCTCCTTGGCCGTGACCTCTTCAACGGTCTAGGTTTCACCCTGTTAGACGTGACGGGTTCGGAGATCCATGCAGTCAATAACCCCTGGCTGCAACAGTGGCCTGCTCTATTCAGTGGGCTGGGCTGCCTTACTGCTTTCACCCACCAACCCCTGGTGGACCCAACAGTAACACCTATTATGCAGCCTCTCCGTCTCTCTCCTCTGGCCCTGCATGATGACATCTCTGCTGAGTTACAGCGCATGCTTGACGATGGCATAATTGAGCAGATGAGCGCTTCCCCTTGGATTTCCAATTTGGTTATGGCTAGGAAGAAGAATGGGGGGTTACGCATCTGCGTAGACCTCAGAGCGGTCAACAAAGCTATAATACCAGACAGATACCCATTGCCGATCACAGAGGAGCTCACCGCCCAGTTTCATGGGTCCACCGTTTTTTCTAAACTGGACCTCCGCCAGGGCTACCTCCAGG
>JAODJU010000025.1:8758913-8771470 GCA_026776725.1 Gnathonemus echidnorhynchus
TTTAAATAAATGACATAAATGCTCTAATAGTACACGTAAGTTAGTGATTTATTTATTGTTAGTTACTGTAATGTTGCACTGCTTTATTTGGATAATCGTCCAGTCTGTGAAGAAGGCATTCAAGTAAGAATAGCTTTGTAGTATGACTCATTTCCTGGCGCGTACAATTTATATTAGGTCAGCATTCACGGTTCGACTTCTGATATTCAAATCGAGTTCTAGGTCAAACTGGTTTGTTTGACTTTCAAGAAATTCGAGTTCTAGTGAGTTCGAGAACCGAGGTACCACTGTATTGCTATTATAATACTTTTATGTCGTAAATCAATGCAGTCCACTTTTTGGGGCAGCGTGTGGCTCAGTGGGCTAAGCCTGAGTTCCTGTAATCACAAGGTCGCCGGTTCAAACCCAGCCTCAGCACATCTGCGGGTCCTTGAGCAAGCTCCCTGGGCACCCCAACGGGTGGCTGCCCTTCGCGGACAACTTCCTCTACAAAAAAGAGCAAGTTGAGGGAGGCGTAAAAGCAATTTCCCCATGGGGATCAATAAAGTGTCAATTATTATTATTATTTTAAAAATCAGTACCATAATTCATGTATGAAAGGGTTAAGAATTCAAAGCTGGCATGTAAATATCACATTTGGTGTGCCATGAATGTAGAGAATATCATGCAGATAATTTTCGAACAGGAAGGCATCATTTGAGACCTTTATTATGTGCTTTGCTCTTGCACTCTTATCACCAATATATACAAAGCCCCCTCCCCCATCAGGGGCGACGTAAAAGGGGGAAAGTTAGAATGATTCAAAGGGCCCCTGACTGACGGGCCCTAAAAAAATTTGAAACATAATAAAATTAGCCTAGTCATGTTAGGTTGCCTAATGGTTAGGGAATTGTGCTTTTACTCAAAAGGTTGTTGGTTCAAGGCACCACTGAGGTATCCTGAACAAGGAAATGCCCCAAGCACTGCTCCCTGGCTGCTAAATATTAGCTGCCCCCTGTTATGTCACAGATGGGTTAAATGCAGAGGGCACATTTTGTTGTGTGGTGTGTCAACAATGACAATTAATGATGTTCACTACACTTTACGACCCAATGTGCTATGCCTTCATGGAACCCAAAATCTCAGCACTCCTGCCCTCCATTGAACATAAAGATAATCAGAAACAAATCAAACATGTCTCACGGCTTCAGTGTGGTGTGTGGCTCGATAGGTTAGGCCTTGTGGCTAGTTGTCTTTAGCTGCCTAGATTGGAAGGTCACTGGTTCAAATACTGTGGTTGGCTGAATAGTCACCTCACTATTGGACCCTGGAGCAAGGCTGTTAACTGCCCGAAAAATTCTCCAGGGATTTAAATGACTGACTCTGTGCTTGGGCTGTAAGTTTAACTCTATTGTGTATCATAAAGGAGAGCAAACTAGTATATGAGAAAGGAGAATTTCTATGTAATTGTGTGAATGGCAAATTAACTGAATTAGCTGCCCCCTGCTATGTCACGAAAGTCACATATGGGTTAAATGCAGAGGACACATTTCGTTGTTGCGCACTGTGTGCTGTGCTGTGGTGTGTTAACAATGACCACTGATCACCAAATTCTAATTCTAATTCTAATTCTAAATAAAAAGTAAATGACAGCTCTCTACTGCTTGATATAACAGAGTGGGTCCCAGAGCATTTATATACAGTACAGACAGTCCACCTATCTCTCCATTTTCCATACCCTCTTGTCCTGTGGTGGGAAGAGCTTATACTAGAGGCTACAGGGGCAGGGCTGGGAATAACCCAGGCAGGCCACACACACATGCACACCTATGGGTAATTTGAAAATGTTTTTGCACTGTGCGGGAAAGCTAGAGTACCTGGAGAAAATGCCATAAAAACACAGGGAGAACATGCAAACCGCACACATGTAGAGCCAGAGCAGAGACTCAAACCTTAGTCTGAGGCGATACCACCCACCTACCCTGTTATCAGGAAGAAAAACATACAAGCCTCTACATCTTATACAGTCATGGGTCTTGTTCACCTGCTGCAGCCTTGGATTTGTGCTTTGCACTCACTTTTCTAAACACGAGGTCAAGTTTCAATGCTTTGGTGACTTGAAATTGATTTCCTGTACAAGAATTACATGTCATGAATAATATACAATAAAAGGCACCCTCGTTACATGAGGAACAGAGATTTAGGAAAGCAAATCCCCAAATTAAAGATGATATGGTCAGCTGCAATAAATAACGCTCTTACTGTTCCCTCTATCATTGCCACAGGCTAAGAATTCCTTCCTACACCCTCTCGCAACAGTGGATTTTTTTAGCTGAAATACTTTGTGCAGACTTGCCCCAACAGCAGGCAGCTGAAAGGTGGAGCCACTCAGTGATACAACTAACTTGCCTTCTGAGTTCGTGGTCAACGTCAGGAATTTATTTATTTATTTTTTTAAATCATAACTGGCCTTTACTGCGTGCTCACTTTCTCTGAAACAGCAATACAGAGACAGAAAAAATCTTTTTTGATAACTACTTACACTAAAACGAGCAAGTATGTGTATATGGTAAAATGTTCTGGTCTACAACTGAAGAACATCAACGAATTCTTTAAAAAGAACATTTATGTACAGCTGCAAATAAACTGTATCTCAATGAAATACAGAACGAGACATGGACAGCTGATATATATGATGATATATGTTATAAAGAGAACCTCTTTGAGTGAATATTTTCAGGATGCACACTTACCTAGACCAACTGACCAAGGTTTGTGTTTTGGACTGGAAGAGGAAACTAGAGTACAAGTACAGGGGGAGAAGATAAAAACTCTTCAAGTACACTGCCAGGGGTCTGTAATTTACCCCTCTAACCCTGAAGAGGCTTAGAATATGCAGCACGTCAAAATAGAAGCAAGACGTCTGCAAGCAAAGAGTCTCCATGTGAAAGTTCATCCTATCTGTCAGTGTGTACTCGTTTTTTTCTTCAACATCACACAACTACAGGATTGGCAACTTTCCTTAGCTAGCTGGAGTGATATTTTCAATTCAAGACAAGTCTGCACACACATGCACATGCATTTACATGTATGTAACAGTTTTATTACCTTGTAAATAGTCTGTAGGGTTTGTAAACTTCTCCAACGCTTTTGACGTAGCTGATTTTAGGTTTAGAATGGAATAATATAGATTTGCCGTAAGATTTCTTGCATGATTGTTAAAGTCTGAAAGCCTCAGTATCATGCCAGATGCGTGAGAGTTGGCAACCCAGCCACTGGTCATTAACCCAATAATCCAGTTAATTTATAACTTATTAATTCCCTCTGACTGAGAAAAAGAACTGCTATAGATATGTCTCAAGAGGCCCTATCTGATCTAGGCCCTGGTTTGTTAGTTTTTCTTCTGACAGCAGCTCACAGCGTGCCAGTTACGTAAGACTATTTCAGTAATATCCTAAGTATAGTAATTATCCACATGTTAATCTGTTCCTGCATTTACACCCTTCCGATTATCTCACAGTCCAGCTCTTTCCACACCACTGACATCCCCGATAATGGGTATGAATCTCCATGCATTAAAGCTTGACTAGCAACATGCGACAATTAGTTGCGACTCATAGGGTATAGACAGCAATTCTGGCAAATCCCAGCTTGCGTCAAATGAGGCACTTGCTCAGGGGCAAGAGAAGGGATGTGTCTCAGGAAAACAACAGGACTGGGGGGGGTGACGACGCAAGGCACAGTGCAGTCAGGTTTGCGCAACTCTGCTGCACATTCTGATACAAGGTTTCCTTCAGGGTTAATCTTGGCGTTAAAACATCTTCTGTACATCTGAGTTAATGCTTTTTTTTCACAGCACAAGACATACATAATTTCAGGTAGCACTCACAATTAGCCTAGCGGGTGAACAGCCAGTAATGGATATGTAAGCAGCTGTACAATACAAATAAGTAATATTCTCGAGTAGAATCAATGTTTTTTCTGTGTTTCTATGAAATCCAGTCACATTATGGTCCTTGCACAACGTTGAGGGTTTTGAAAGACGCTGCAGAGATGAGCCACAACGTTAAAACAACAGTGAGCACACAGATGATTTCTAGATACGCATTCCTGCAGTTTCTGCAAGCCTGCCTGCCAAAACATGCGCTGCTATGTGCGCTCGTTCTTGGTTCAGAGATAGTCAAGTTCTCAGAGACTGCAAACTCTGAAATGTCTATCTAGTTCACCTCTGGTTCAGCTTTCTGGTTTGTCTGTAGTTATCAGGTCTTGTTGTTTCCTGATGATACGACTGAGACCATGATGTTGATTATTATTATTTTCATCTTCATCATGACCATTATTATCATTAGCCACAACAAAAATGATAATGTAACAGCTTGTGCCAAGCTGACCTCACATCTCCAGGGTTGGAGGTATCAGTCATGTGTGAGTTCACATGTTCTCCATGTGCTGTATGAATTGCTTTTAAATATTGTATTTCTGCAAAAGCTGGAGTGTCTGTGAAATACCATATTTTGTAAACCAATGTAACTTTTTACCGTAGTAATACTTTTAGATTGGTCAAGGACCCCAAGTATACACAGAGACAAGAATTGTTCCACGAGTGCCAATTTATCTGTGTACACACAGGCATGAAGGTGAATCCATCTACCCCTAATCTAAGCGCTGACCAACAAACAGAATTACATACAAATCCGTATATAAAATATAAGATCTTAGTTTTTGCCAGATTATTCAGTGATGTTTGTTTTAAAAAAACCCTATATTTAAAGGTTACTTTATTTGACAATCAGTACCATTATAGTCTATTCCTAAAACATATATATTTTCCAGACCCAGATTTGATAGCCTTAAAAAACCTTTGAAAAATTTATACTGCAGGTGATAGTGTTGCATTAAAAATAGGGTTACAGTTAGCCTTACTGCAATCATTTAATTGCAGATGCAATTTTGGATATTATTGTTATAGAATCCATCCGTTTTCTGTAACCACTTGTCCTATGCAGGATCGAGGGGGTCTGGAGCCTATGGGTACAAGGCAGGGAACAACCCTATGGGCAATTTGATAACTCCAATTCATATAGGCATATTTTCGGACTGTGGAGGCAAAGTACCTAGAGGAAATCCCACAAAAAGAACAACACAGGGGGACATACAAACTCCATAGTCATGGAGCCAAACTTCAAACACATGCTAACCACAGTGCCACCATGCCACCCCTTTTGTAGAACCATTTCAGCTTTATACTGTTTTGTTTGTTCTATAAACACGGACGTATGGCCTTAGTAATCTAAGCTGCTTTAAAGATAAACAAGTCTATAATATAGACCTATGTATTCATAAATACAGACAGCAATATGCTTTCCAGCTATCTAATCCCACAAGCATGAATGTAAAAAACAACAAATGATACTATCGACTTTCTGTAAGTTTCTGTTTAAAGCCTGCTAGTTAGAAACCTTGCCCATAAAATCCCAATCATACTACATGTAGATTGAAATCTGGCTGCAAAAAAGCTCAGAGCTACAATTATGTTTTATCGGCTATAAGATCCCTTCACTCCTCTTAATTTTGATCCCTCCGTGCCCTTCTCATTCGTTTTGCTACATTTTATACACTCCCATTTATACAGTTATCAATACTCATAATTGTATTGTTCTCCACAGTTTGCTCACAGTGATGATCGGTTTCTGTGTTGTCATGTTCTGTTTTCGCCTAAAAATAAAATTGAAAAAAAACTAAATTGTAAGATGTCTTATTTCCTCCAAAGACAAATAACCTAAAATTGAAGGACACTTTTTTCCTTGGGTCTCAGGAGGATATAAATTAAATGTATTATTATTAAGCTACCACAGCTCGATATCTTTTAACATAAACAACAAAGGGGCTGTATCTAGTTCTACAGGTTAAAACTGTGGGCCTGTAATCAGAAGGTTGCTGGTTCAAATCCCATAGGTGGATTGAGCCCTTCAGCAAGGAGCTACCCCAGTTGCACCAAGGACTGGCAGACCCTGAACTCTGATCTTCACTTGTATGAATTAAAAATAAAAAAGTAAATGCATGAACTTATCACAAAGGTCAGCTTTTCCTGTCTCTGTGGTTCTGTTTCTTAGTTGGAAGTTTATAAAAAACTAGGTCAAGCACTTCAGTGAACTAGCTGTGGACAAACTCAAATAGTATGTCAGCCACAAACACATCTCCGATGTATCAGGTGGTAAACTATGGTAAAGGGCTTTCCCTCACCTGAACAATTATGCAGGGTTAAATTACAAGAACAGAAGCACTCACACACTTGGTTTTAAACCCGTAAGAGCCATAAGATCACTAAAGATCTGTAAAACTACATTCATTATCACACACTAGTTAAACACCTATGTGCAATCGGCTGCTATAAACTTGCATGTATAAGTCAATATGCAGCATGTTTATGTGTGCCGTTGATGCAAAGGGACCTTGATTTTTATTGCATTTATTCCACAGATTCTGCAGAAAGCACGTAAGAAAGCATTTCATTAATTTTCTCATATGCACACAGTGCAAAGTTATAGCTAGTTGTTGTCTTACTTAGATTTGACAGCGGCTGTGGATCACAAAATTTTGATTTCTCGGTTGGAAAACTGGGTGGGTATTACTGGACCAGTGTTAAACTGGTTCAGTTCCTATTTCACTGATAGAACGTTCTGTGTGAACATTGAAGAGTTTACCTCTACCACTGCTCCTCTTCCTTGGGGTGTCCCACAAGGTTCTGTTCTGGGACCTCTCCTTTTCTCATTGTATCTTTTACCACTAGGTGTTATCTTTAGCAAACATGACATTTCTTTTCATTGTTACGCAGACGACTGCCAAGTTTATTTTCCACTTAAGTACAAAGACTCAAGCTCTGGCCAGCCTCTTATTGACTGCCTTGCTGAAATTAGGTGTTGGATGGCTTTTAATTTCTTGAGTTTTAACGAGAAAAAGACAGAGGTTATGCTATTTAAACCCAGCAGCACCATTAGTTCCCCCTCTTTTAACTTGTCTTCTCTTGCACATCTTGAGAAATCAATTATATCAAATCTGGGTGTGAAAATGGATCCTGCCCTAAAACTGGATGCTCATGTTAACACAGTGATAAAATCATGTTTCTTTCAAATTAGAAGGTTGTCAAAAATCAAGCCCTTTTTGTTGAAAAGAAAACTTGAAACTGTGATACATGCATTTGTGACTTCACGTCTTGATTTTTGTAACTCGCTTCTTATATGGGAATTAGTCAGACCTCGATTGCGCGTTTACAGCGGTGCAGAATCCCACTGCACGGTTTTTAAGACCTGTATTCGGTAGTTGAATAGTTCCGAATTGTAGTTCCGAATTGGGACAGATGGGTGTGACAATCTCCTAGCTTTATAAAACGAGAAACAGCTATAATTCCAAATTTTAAACTTTTACATCCATCCATTATACCCACTCACTCTAGGCAGGGTTGCAGGGTGGTTGGGGTCTGTCTAAGACAGCACAGGGCACAAGGCTGGGAAGGGAAGGGAAGCCAGTCAAAAATACTTTGACAAGCGGAAAATTAAAACGCAAAAATGCCCACATTTAAAAGTGTATCTGCGTCAAAACACTTGTGGAAATTCATATGTAAGAAAAAACGTCACTTATCTCAATCATGCCCAAATTTGAAACATTTATACTGTATAGTAAATTAAAATATTCCAAGATAACTAACGGACTATAGAGAAGCATTTCAAAACACGTTCATGTTTAACTTTTGACTCACACATTATCTACTAACTGTAGTCATTGCAGCAGAATGATGAGAATGTCACTGGAACCAATACTGGTTACCTGCCGCGCTCACAATTTACTATACTGTACTGACAGCATTTGCCTTTCTTTTGGCTCACCTCAACCCCATACAGTATAAAATGCACACCTCACACCTCCAAAAGCTACCTCAGGCGATACTAAAACTGGGAATGTTCTACCAGAACCGGTTGATTCAACGAAAAGAAGATTCAAACATCATTTGTCGACATCTGGTAAACATTAGTGCTAATTTGTTAATATTTTTCACATATTTTAGAACCAAGATTTATAAACGGTGTATGATGAAGCCTAATGTCTCGAAGTAGTAACGTAACAGACTATCTCACTCATTTGTACAATACAGGTACGCAAATGCAGAACTTCTACATCATATATCAACGTAATGAATTACTTTACTTTCTGCCACTAACCTTTTTTAGACCTGGATGATTTTAATTCCGTCCGTCAGATGGTAACACCTGAAAATTATATTTAAATCCGTTACGTTTTCTCCTTCGGTCTGACTTGAATCAGGGAAAAGGAGTTAAGACCTTTAGGTCACGCCCATGACTTTTTTTTTTTTCTTTTTCAGTACTTCCTTATTGTGCAAGGTTTGTGTAATTAAATAGACATAATGATTGAACACCCTTGAAATCTTCGCTACAGAATGTGTTTCCCAACAGTGCTTCGTTTAAGTGGCTCTGTAAGCATTACTAAACAGCCAAAACGTTATTACAACAATACAGCATCACTGTAGCCTAAAATAATGCTAAATTTAAACACTAGTTAGGAAACATTTCCTCTGAAACGGTTATGGAATGATTTTCACTTTAAAAGACAGAAGAAATCAAATCTAAGATTTAATGACAACTCTTTCATTAAACTAAGAACTATCAAAATGAACTCAGTTTTCTGGAAAGCAATCTTTAATGCCCATGGCCTATTGGAATGTTGGAAATAAAAGAATGACATGGACAATCCAAAGGCCTGTCCTTTGAATCACCTGCCTTAATCTTAAAAAACTCATATAAAATGTATTAGCATAATTAATTGGTATACCAATATATGGGATGGTGTACTTTAATTTTTAAAAATAAATTTTGTCTTCTGAAAGATGGTTTCTTTAGTTGTCTTTGACCAAACATAACATGTAACACATGGAAAAGCCAGATGCTACCTCTCGAATCCAGTACAGCTTATACCGATTGATAAAGCACTATAACTTGGTGAAGGTGTAGGTAAGTGAAATTATTTCTTACTAGTTTATTGAATCCCAGATTTATTTTGCGATAACGCAAGTTGGGAAATGTACGTTTACAATGGGGATATAACAGTGCTAACTACAACAGTAAATGGTTTGTGTTCAAAATCCAGCCGTGTATTACTGATAGCGTTACCGGTGTTTTCAGTGAGTCAAGGCATTTGGCTCAACTCATTAACAAGAACTGATACTTTCAGGTCCCAAACAGCTCTTTGGTTAATCTCATTCCACTGAAATAGCAATAGCATTTCCACTTTAATTGTTCAATGGAGTCTTATGCTACATTTACCAAATAAACATTATTTCATTATATCGATAAATATAGAGAGATTTTTTATGCATGCAACACAACTGGTATCACAAGCAGAAAAGATGCAAAAGTAGCACAGTGCCAATTATGACAGATGTGATTTGTGAAAAGCAAGCTGTGTCACTTTTGAGAAGCTGATCCTTCTTTGACCTGTTTTTCAGGAGACCCTCTCAGAAGGGACAATTTGGAGACTTCCTTTGAAGTCAAGTCAAACAAAACTTTAGTGTCTTCAGAGAAAATGACAATCGACAATCATCTGCTTTGTTTTGTCAACATTGAGAGATAAATTATTGTTCCAGCACGTCTGTCAGTTGTTTCACATCATCTCTATTTGTCTTTTATAACTTAAATATGTAAGCTGAGTGAGGCTTCAGTCTATTTATATACATATGCATATAAGTGTAGATAGAGATATAGGTATAGAAAGGCACTATACCTATATCTCTATCTATACTTATATGTATATGTATATAAATAGACTGAAGCCTCACTCAGCTCAGAGGGTCTGCAGATCTGTGAAGGAGAACATCACAAGTAGAACAAGTAGTTATTTAAATACTTTTTTGGGGAAATATTTTACACATGGTTACCACTCACTGCCCTGGTTGCCAGGGGTGTCCCCAGTGTTTTAGGGCGAGTAAAGTTCACCTCCATGCCACGCGTTCACACTTATTTTCAAGTACTGAATACAAGTAATTTACAGCTGTTTGCGGTTCAGTGTAATTGTCACACAGATTTTGGATTTATAAGTCAATACTGTTAACAGTCCGGCAGCATGTTCTCCCCTGTTTGCGCTCAAATTTCTGGTGCAGCAACTTCCTATAGGCTAATATAGTTGACGGACAGATGAGGGAGAATAGTAATTGGATATTGCATTGTAATGATATTGATTCGAAATTGGTATGAGTTCCATGGGGTTTCCAGCAGTGGCAAGTGAAATCTGCAGAGGGCGCCTATAAACTGGAAAAACTGAAATTTAGGAGAAAATTGCTGACCTTGATTACAGATGAGCAGATTCGATTTCCAGAGCTTAGTAATTGTCCCACCTGCAGTTCAGATAGTACTCCCAAGAACAATGGTTCATTCTGTGCTGACTATGTTGCACAGCAATTCCATGCAGTTTTCTCCTGTCTGTGCCTCTTGTAAGCCCATGGGACCACCTAACCACCTACCTGTGCACATTTAAATCCATCAGTCACATCATGGCCCCAGGAGTGTGTTGCTGGTGACTTTCTTATTTAAAATTCAGACAGAAAACAAGCATATTTGGGTGACAGGTGATTACCTTTATACATGGACTGAAGCCTGATTTTTCAATACATAATAAGTCACAATTTGAGCTCTGGTGTAAGAGTGGATAAGTAGTTTTGGAGTGACATGTACTATCTCCCTAGATCAGTGGTTCTCAATCCTGTTCCTGGCGCCCCCCCTGCCAGAATGTTTTCATTCCAACCCTCCCTTAATCAGGCTTATATGGTCTAAAATGTCTTATATATGGTGTTATATATAGGCTAAAGCTGGTTACAAACCGAACGCGCCATGCGCTGTGCTCGCCGCGAGGCTTCTGCGCGAAGAGTAGGCGCGGTTTTCAAAACTCTCTCCTGTTATTTTAGCTCGCGGTCAGTAGCGACGATGTATATTTCGCATTCAAAAAGATTCTACGCTTGTGTGATATAGCTCTGGGAATTCAGACATGGGCAATATAAGTTTTTCCTCCATTTCGTTTTCTGTGCCCGGTTCTGGGCCTTGTTTCTATTGATCGCGAGACAATGCGTCACAGCACGCAGCGGTCAAAGTTCAACAAAGTTCATTTTTGACCACAATGCTCGCACAAGCTCCGTGAGCGGCGCGCGGCACGGAGTGCAGCGTAGTGTATGCCGCATTCGGTCTGAAACCGGCTTTAGCCTATTAAGGACCATATAAGCCTGATTAAGGTAGGGTTGGAATTAAAACATTCTGGCGGCTGGGGGACAGGAACAGGATTGAGAACCACTGCCCTAGATAAGGTTAGAAATTTTGAGTTTAATTTATTCCACATGGTGTCCCTGTAGTCGAATATTCATAAATCACAGGCATCTTCAAATCTTCCAGAGCCTAATGGTTTGGTTGAGTGAATTAAGGTCAAGGGACTAGATTTGGTTTCAAAACTAATAGGGTTCAAATGAGCCCCAAACCCTCTACCCACCTAAACACTCATGGTACTCCCACAAATATTGGTAGGGACCTGTCCCTACTGTCCATAACCAAATCTATGGCCTTGTCAGTGCTGTCAAATAGAGATTCATTGTTCATCTCCCAGTAGATGTGGTACAAGACTTCTGCCACAGAGAATTGTTTTCTGTTGTTAATGACTAAATGGCCACACCAGTGGTCAGTAAACTGTGACAGTGACAGTATAGCAGCAGCAAGGGATGACCTTTTCTCAACAGAAGGCTGTGTTTGACTTTCAAGCAAACCACCAGTATGATTCAGAGGGGGGCTGGTGTCTGTGGAAACCAAGGTTAGGAAAAGAGACCACTGTCCTAAGTTTCAAAGACAATTTAAAGGTCTGAATAAGGAACAGGAATGGGTATCAGCAGTATTATACTGACAGTGTCTGCAGGAGGGAGGAACACAGAAGGTTGTATATTTTAAATGAGTGGCTCAGTGACACAGAATTGTTGCAGGATTGCCCATTTAGTTACTATCAAGTTAGTTGGACTTCATGGGGTGTCGGGATGATAAGTTTATCACAGTCCATATATTTACACTGTATACCTGGGCATTCACTGAAGCTCAGTCTAGCTGCACCTATGTTTAGCTGATTCCTCGATAGCATGAATGTTTGCAAAGTGCTATGTGTCTCACTTTTATATCGCTTTTTGACAAAAGCGTCTGCTAAATATGTAAAATATATATGCAAATATTTACTACCCTGTCATGCTGAATCCTGGTTCATTGTGGTTATATTGGTTTTAAATCTGAACAAGGGTGCAGTAGGGGCATAGACACCCTGGCAGATTTCGGGGGCCCAGCACTTTACAGGGACATTTGAATACACAAAATTGGGTGGGGTGGTGGTGACAATTTGTCAGGGGGTCCAGAATTTCTCCGTCTAAATGAACAGATTAAAGACACTTTCTAGGTGCATCTTTTGTATATCTTTTGTGGTGGTGTGTGGCGACCTCTAGCGTCAGACCTGAATAGCAGAAACAAAATGGTTTATTCAATACAGAAGTGATA
>JAODJU010000025.1:8771570-8831781 GCA_026776725.1 Gnathonemus echidnorhynchus
GTTTATATTTAAATTTACACAAGTCAGTATTCAATAAATGATAAGTTGAGAAATTTTGTGTATCGTTTGTTATTATTCATGTGATATTTTATCATGCTAATAGAGGGGAAAACGTCCAATTTTCAGCCAAAGAATATCGGCAGCATATATTGGCCATCGGCTGACTCTGACTCCTAAATATCGGCATCGGCTATTGAAAAACCCATATCGGTCGACCTCTAATTTCTAACGTCATTTTCACCAACGTTAAAATAATTCCATACACCAGATATTTTTCTAACTGTGTAGGACGTGGGTGTGCAAAGCAATATGGGTTAATAATTAATCTTAAAGGGGATTATCAGCAGTAAATATCGCCTCGTTTTTAACGTCAGCTTGCTGGGCTGCTGTCGCTGTATTGGCTGATACTGAGAGTTTTCCCTTGTTATATACAGCAGCCATGGACAAACCCAAGAAAACCTTGGTTTTCTAACAGTTAATGTCTAATACAAAGAATATTTAAGTATTTGCACAGAACAAAAACATGTCGTAGAGCTTGAATTTTGCACACGTCTTATGGGTTTCTGAAGATTTCATACTGACGTCACACTGGAGCCGATCCCAGGAAGCATACAGCACAAAGCAGGAGATACGCAGGAAAACACTGTACACACTATGAGCAATTTAAGGATACCAATTCACCTAAAGTGTTAGCAGCGATTTCCCGAGCCGATATGACAGATCGGAATTGAGGCCAATCCAGGATTTTTAATTGTTTGGTATCGACTACCACAGTCCAGTCTGAAGCACAATTTGTTTTTTTGAAGCCCAATCTGTTTCATTTCCCACATCTGCCTAATTTACGTCAGTCGCACAGGCTGTAAGGTTCTGTTGCACGCTGCAGTAAGCCTGAGGCACACGGCTTGAAACTACAAACTAATTGAGATGTCAGCCGTGTTTTTCTTTAAATTGGGAACTAAATTTTGCCCTATAGCTACCTGCAATATTTGCAATGCCATCCTCTGGAGAGGAGGTAGAAACAGAGTGTTTTTAATACAAGAAATCTAATTAGGCACTTGCAGACACACCATAATAAAGCACTGTGAAATTGCACCTACTATATGCAAATGTACATTTAAATGTATATTAAAAGATCAGATCGGAATCAACAGATATAAATTCTGAATGGATCGAATTGGAACAGGGTAACAAAAAAGTGGATTGGGAGTGATTTGATTTTTCAGACAAACAGAGAATCCCAGACAGAATACAAAGTCAACCATTGACCCATCTAATTGCTTTGTACCCTATGCTGCTTAAAGACAGGCTCCAGGCTTCCTGTATAGCAGAATACAGATGCCTCTCTACTTACGAACGTTCAATTTATGAACTTTCAGACATATGAACGGAGAGGACTGTAAGTCCAAATTGTGTTCATTGGGCTCCTGTTTCCTGTCTGCAACATCAATTTTTTTTTCTGTGCACCAATTCTGCCCAGTACGACTTCTAGCTGCTACTCCCACCGCGCAGCAGTATAGCTTACGTACTACCAGCATACTAGTTCTTTGTACTTGCGTATACCCTTAAATGATGTTGAATAATGAATTACGAACATTTCAAGTTACGAAAGGCCGTTCGTAACGTATCTCATTCGTGAGTAGAGGAGTGTTTGTATTCAGATTCATACAGTCTACTAAAAATAAATTGTCCCCATAAAATAATCACTCAGAACAAATGTAGCCATGGTCACTGCATTTGGTTGAGCAGCACTTGTCTTCAACAAATCAAAGGGTAAAAAGGGGCAGCCGTTAGTTATTTGTGTTTCTGTCCAGTCTAATCAGCTGAAGATGATTTGCTGTAGGACATCTACCTCTCCTACTGACCTTGACAAACATCCTTCCTTTCATCGGTTACTCAGCAACATGGGATAAGGAAGGTACACTGGCAGCAGGTAGCCTAATTCTTAAGGACGCCCAGCCCTAAAGAGTTCCCAGTGAAATAACAGGAGGAGCCCAGTTAAGCTACACATCAGCCAGACATATATTGTGAGTTTCCCTAATAAATTGATATTCATTTTCATTCATTCATACACTGCAGGGCTGGTGTATGTTATCTAGAAAGGGCTGTTATGTATGCAGGTTTTCACTGCAACTCCCTAATTAGATTACTAATTAGAGGTCTGATTGGGTAAAAGAGTCCTCACACCCGAGTTTGAATGGCTGACATATAAAGGTTATCGCAAAAACCTGCATACACAACGGCCCTTTGCGGATAAAATTGCCCACCCCTCATATATTGCTACAGTTCAATATGAATGCAGTACTCACTTAACATCTGTAGGTGGCAGTAGCTATGAAAAGCCAGGAGTCTTTCCATGCTACCTGGCATGGCCATGGCAGAGATATAACCACTCCATGCAGCATTCAAATCAGAGGTGTAGACAGTCAAATTATATATATGAGAAACACAGCTTGCAAGCTGAGTAAAATTTTCTGGAAAACAAAAAACATGTGCACACATCTGCCCAAGCATCATTCTGTGGTGTTTGCAGAGGTCACAATACACATTGATCCATCTTAGCCAAGACTCAATTCAATGCACACCACAAAAATTAGACGCTGATTCTGAACATGCGTTGAACATAACCAGATGTGGTACACGACCATTTCTGCTATGTTAGCCGGATTAGCACACATAGAGTGCTTTAGTGTGTCTGTTACACTTTCAGCCCTGCTGAGAACTCAGATCCTTCCCCTTTCTCTCACAGGTCCTTTAGGCAGCCCTGCCACGCTCTCTGAAAGTCTTTTACTGACAGAGGAGCTGGAGAACTCGTGGAATCAAAAAAAAAAAACCTGCGCAGCCCAGTTCAGGACCCAGACCTAAGAGCAGCTGCTGACTGTACAGAATGAGATTCAGAACTGCCCATTTTTCACGTGTGTTACACAGTAAACACACAGACGTATTCATATCCTTACTGGAATTAGAATTTGGTGATCATTTCGTTGCTGTGTGCTGTGGTGTGTTAACAATGACCCAGTGGTCATTGTCTATGAAATGTGTCCACTGCATTTAACCCATATGTGATGTTGTGACATAGCAGGGGGCAGCTGATTCAGCGCCCAGGCAGCAGTACCATGCTCAGGGTACCTCAGTGGTGCTTTGCTGGTCAGGGATTCAAACCAGCAATCTTTCAATTACAAGTGCACTTCCCTAACCATTAAGCCACCACTGCCCACAAAAGTTTGTTCCTTCGAGCCGGATTCGAACCAGCGACCTAAGGATGACAATGTTCTCCTCTACAGTCCTCCGCTCTACCAACTGAGCTATCGAAGGACATTGGTAAACTCCATTCAGACATTTCTGACCAAGGTATGTTTTACGTCACTGATGTGCTAGAACTGAAGCTACTGTGTGGCCACAGCACATTACTGGCTCTTCATTTGACTACCTTAATTCTACACAAGCAGTACTGAGCATGCGTTCATTTAAAACTCTGACTGACATACAACCAGTAGCCTGTCCACCATCATAACCTGCGAGTGAACCAGTGGGTCATGGAATAGCTTTATTATTTTGCATATTACTCATGTGAATATTCAAGAAACCTTAACAGATTCCTTAATAATCTTCTGTGCTTCAGTAAAAAGCCTGAGCATTTTGGGAATACCCCCTTTGTACAGACATAAACACTTAAGTGTGGCTACAGATAAGGCTTATTTTAGTTTGCAGGTCTTGTAGTCATAATTCGTTAAAGCAATCAGAGCCGGCTTTTGTTTATTTTATCAGAGTTCTTAAACAGTTTGCTACAACACAACGTAACACCCTATCCGGATATTCCCCGTGTTACGATTATCTTCAAGTTAAAAGCTTAGCTGCGTGTTTTGCAATTTGTCATAAACATCTCGACCACCCGTAAAGAAAGGCGTCATTTACCGCTAAAATCGCGGACGAATGATGTTCAAACTAGAAAAGAAAAACTGACGGTACAGAAGAATGCTATTTTTCTTGTCTTGTTATTCTGTATCTTTTACATTTTTGCACCTTTTGTATGTTTCCTTTGATTTTTTTTGTTTTACTTTATTCTACGGATCAGACACTCATGTAAATGCAATAACGCAACTTAAGCCCAATTTTTTATTTAATGTGTAGCTTTCCATGGTTATCAGCCATACTTATGTTCTCCAGATAATGTCATTTAAAAGCAGGAACCTACGGCACCGAGCCTAGACCCCCCAATCCCCTGAATGATCTCAAATTGCAAAAAGGGTGCAGGGCAATCACCAGTCCCCCATTTCAAACTTTCATACTGACTGAGAGGGTACTTTATATCAGGCACGGTGTTTGCATGGATGATGGCTAGCAACGCAACAAGTCTGGCACGTACTACAACAAAACAATTTAAAATAACGAAAAACATATATATTGCGGGATAACTTTCAAATGTGCCTCCCGACCAATCGCTCGCCTCGCGTGACGTGCTCGCTTAACTAGTTGTGGGTCAATACGACTAGACGGATGTGTTTGTTAGGTATTAAAAATGAATTGATAAAAAATTACATATATCAGTGTTTGTTATAATGACCAGATTCTTGCACAAAAACACACACTCAGTCCGTCAGCACGGCCCATTTCCTTTGGTCCACGACATTAAACAGTTAGTGGGAGGGGCAGAAACAAATAAAATAGTGTAGCCTATTTGCTGTCTTTTCAAAATCAGAACTAAGCAATTGGTTAGTTAAATACCTACTAGCCAAACCTGCTTGCAGGTTAATCGTATGTAATAAGCGAGACATCTGAAATAAAACTAACTTGTTATTCTACTAGGAACTATATTCATCTATATAACTTGACTGGGAATTACATACGATATTACGGGTGAAATCCAATTAGTTGTAGATAAGTGAAACAAACTTACAAAACTGTGCCTTCTTGTGATCAAGTTTGCGTACTATATCCTGTAAGCTCTCCAGGCGAACTCTCATTTTTTCAGACCTCTTCATTAGCAACTTTGTTTCTGTCTCTATGTCCAAAAACATGCTGCTTGCATGTCGCGATAGATCGGAAAGTTGACGGAGGACGTTGGTCAGCGTGTGATTACAGACCTCCTCCAGAGAGGTAAATATGGTTGTCTTTCCATTTGGGCGTCTGTGGTTCTCCAGCCCCACGAAGGTATCGCCACGGTTACTCAGCATGGCAACTTTACCATCCTCTTTCTTCAACCTGCACACGCATGCGGGTCCCACTGTCCGTTGGTAAAAAGGCATCTTCTTTCGAGTAAAAAACAAATAAATGCAAATGACGGCCGATCAAAAAGGCACTTTTCAATATGCACGGTCAAAAATCCCTGCAAAATTTCAGATGCTTTAATTCGGGGATTGCCCTACAGCGGTCCCATTACGCATTACAGAGGATGCTGAGTTATTGTCTTCTCCTTGAAACACGGACACTGGCTTAAACGTGCGAAAAGCGCAGACAAAACCGGGAGAGGACGCCGCCAACCACCTGTGGAAACTGGAACTGGAGTCTGGCTTAGGAATCGGGGGGCAAAAGACGTGAGAGGAAAAGTTACCTGCGATATTCAGCCAGAAGTCAAGCCTGGTCTGCATAAAATGCGGACTGGAGTTTCTTCCAGAACAGCGGACAAACGAAATGTGTGGATAGAGGGACATCTAGGAAATGAGTTAAGAATAATTTAGCTTTTGTTTTTATGAATTTTCGTGTAAATTCTGTTGTATCGCACCAGTAAGAAAATGTGTTCATGCATAAGGCAACAAATATAGCCTACGGTAAATAGCCTAGATTGTAACCGCCGTTACCACGGTGAAACATCACTGACCTTTGAAAATAATAACATGTTGAGGTATCATTTAAGACGTGGAAGTTGAATGTGTGGGTTTCAATAAAATATTAATTCTTCCTCTTGCCTGTTATTTCTTCTTGATCAGAATTTTGTCTAAAGTATTTAAAATTTATAGTAAGTTTCTCCCCGACTCCAAAATGAAATACCAAGAGCCTGAGAAATAAACGCTTCAGTACTTACGTGAGGTGCCACCGTGTGGATTCAAATAATATAACAACTGTAGATGCCAAAATCCTATTTAATATATTTGCTTTGAATGATCCAGCCCCCCGCCCCGATATAGATGGGTAGATTGATGATTTGCTTTGGTATTCATGCCCAAAAAAGTCATACCTAAGCAATACTTACTATGCCATTTAACATTAATTTGCATTATACTGTATATCATTCACAACATTACAATACTATTACTATTTATATATTTATAACATATTTGTAATTTATTTTCATTTCATCTTTATTCCGCGCAACATCCCCCCCCCATTTGGCATCTGCTTATCCTGGTCATATTGGGAGATGGCTTGGAGCCTAGCTCAGGCAGCACAGGCCACAAGATTGTACTACTTATCCCTAGACTGGATGGCATCCATACACCGTGTTTTATAACAAATAATAAATATATATTATAATAGGCTAAGTAATAATAAGCTGTGCCAGGACGATTCAACTGTTAATATAGGTATATTAACAGCGACCATCGGGGTCACTTACAACAGGCTGCCCAAAATGTTGTTTATGAAACTACATTTCCCACAAGCCACCGCAGCGTAAACGCCTCAGCTGCACCAGAAGAAGGAAGTGAGATATGAAAACTTGAGAGGTGAGTGAAAAACAAACGGTTTATTAAAACATGCATTTCATATTTTAGAAAATACAAGATGGAGATATGTGTATGACAACTTGGGCTATGTTGCATTTGACGCTAACTGGACCAGGACGTTTTAGAAAAAAAGTTAGCTGGCCAGCCAACCATACAGCCAACTGCTTAATATTTGATGAAATAGCTAAATATCACTTATCACTGAAACTGACAGCGCTATTGTGATTTCTTCGTAGTGTTTAGTTAGGTAGTTAATTTATATTTGTACATATTCCCTTAATTTAAACATAGTCTCGTACTGTATCTAATACATCAAAGGCAAGTTAAAGGTTTACGAGGGGTGTCCTCAAAATGCATCGGCTAGTGTGCTGGTAATTTAGGAAACATTGAAAACGCATGAATTGAAGCATTTGTTTAATCTGCCTTTGCTTGAAGAAGGGACAGCATTTAATGTCACTCTTCAACTATCCGTTTCTGGGTAAACTTTTTTTTGAGTGATGTTTGCTATATCAGTTAGCATTATGGTAATATTTCACTTTGCCGTAAATATTAATTTCCTCTAGTACAAACATCTGCCCCGTGTTTGCTTCAGGG
Organism: Gnathonemus echidnorhynchus; assembly: GCA_026776725.1. Classification (NCBI taxonomy): domain Eukaryota; kingdom Metazoa; phylum Chordata; class Actinopteri; order Osteoglossiformes; family Mormyridae; genus Gnathonemus; species Gnathonemus echidnorhynchus. The sequence continues at coordinate 8,778,824 of JAODJU010000025.1, forward strand.
TTCGATTGGACCAGCATGAAATGGAGGAGAAGAAGTTAAAGAGAAAAAGCCCCCGGCCTCCCAGCGCCCAGCCAGCTCATCCTGTGACCACCCGAAAAAATGCGGCAGCCAGTCGAAGTCTCAGCTTGGGTAACACGGGGACCACGCAGAGGACGAAGTGTAGGAAGTGGGTTTTGCTTCTGATCCATTAGTCACTATCTGAGACTATTTGTGGGCAGCCAAAGTAATATGATCTGTTGTCTCTATCATACATTTGCCAATGTTTCTAGACTGTTTTTCATACATTTTGCTTAATTTCATGGTGTCTTGGGTGTGCCCGCTTTCATATTGGGTGAAATCTTATGGAACTAATCAGAAGATTCAGTGATATACCTGAAAAGTTTCTCATCTTTATAATAGATACATTTTGTGTTATAGTGTGTTTTGTTTCTTGTGTGCATTTATCCTCAGGAATACCAAACCCAAACAGCAAGGACCATCAGGGAAGGGTCAGACTGGCCCCGTCCAGCACGCCTTCCTTACCGATGTTTCAGACGTCCAGGAGATGGAGAAGGGTCTGCTAAGTCTCCTCAATGACTTCCACTCAGGCAAACTACAGGCTTTTGGTGAGAAGGTCCATATGGATTAGCTACAGTGTAACTGAGAACTGCTGATTACCTGGAATATTGATAATGTTATTACTGCACTGGTTTCTCACCAGACAAACTTTCCATTATTTCAAGGACTTTTGTTAGTAAGAGACTAGAAACAGTCAGACTGAGATTCCTTGAACAGCCCTGTGCGATTTTTTTCAAATATTGGTGATCCATAAATAATAGCATGTCATTGAGAAAGAGGGTGAATCTCTGGTGGAATTTATCACCTTTAAGATTTTTACTTTTTAAATTGTTTTTGGAGTTGTGGTAGCAGTGGTCTAGCTCAGAAGTCACAGGTAATTCTAATGATTGATCAGTAAATAAATATCATACATTTTTTCTATCATTGGTCTTTGTGGTTTCACATTACTGATATGAATTTAAAAGGACAGCAGTGGTATATTAAAGCCTCCCTCAGCATATTTTAGGCTTTAAATCTTTTGTTTTAATGCAGGTAATGAATGTTTGATTGATCAGATGGAACATGTCCGGGAGATGCAGGAGAAGCTTGCACGACTGCACTTTGACCTCTATGGAGAGGTGGATGAAATGCCAGACGACAAGAAAAAGCTTGCCAGCGATAATAACATGGATAAACTTCTAACAAATGTAAGTTTTCGCACATTAACGTTTTCCAAAACTAGGATCATTACAGTTGGTGGTCAGCGATGTCACGTTATGATATTTTTGGCAGGAATCACAATCCATGATATACATCACGATTTCATTGTTTATTTACAAACCAAACCAAACTGGAATGATGTTAATAGCATAATAATGTTAAACACATAGGCAGCTATTGCATTAACTGTAGTTATTACATCATTGGCTGCAGCAGACCATAACAGTTGTGACATCACACAAAATTGATGTCCTAACTACAGTTGGTAAATAAATATCAAATGCGTCTTTCATTTGTTAGCCTACTAGATGTCCTAGGCACACTCTGGCATCACAAGAATAACTCAAACCAAGGCAATGAAGGCAGTACTAGTTCCACTCTGTTTTGCTGCTTTCAAAAGGTAGCAAGCTAATATGAAATCCAGACTACTTGCCAGCAGATTACATGATGTGAATAACGTTTGTTTGGATATATTCCTAAATAGCATCCTGCAGAGGAGGCGACGCTGCCTGATTGGCTAAGAAAGTCAGAATTTCGGTTTAGTCGGAATTCTGAGATTTTTTTTTCTACTGCAGATGATGGACATAGGCTTCCATGGAAAACAAATCAAACTGTTTAATGAAAAAAAGGTTTAAAAAATCATACAAAAACCTGGCTGCATTTGCGTGCACAACCATAAATAACGAAGGGCGTTGCTGTGTTCAGAATCACATTCAAAGTTCAGAGTCACATTCGGTCTCATCTTAATTTTTTTTTTACCAAGTTAGCTAACTGGTTAGAAAAATATCAATGACGCTTTTAATTCAAGATTTAGTCAATAGGTTGCGATCCATTGAGGCAGATAATTGACAACAAAGTGAGGTATACAGACCACGCTGATATGTTATGCAGGCTGAAATTCCTTTGTTTCACATTGGTCTGTTAATGTACTGTTTCAGTCTCCAAATGCGCAGGCATTTTTTGATAGGAGCTTGGCGATTTGTTCTGTCATTATAATAGTAGTGTTATGTAGCGCTATATCGCAATTCTTGCGATAACTCTGAAGCGTTTATCTTGGATACAATTATAACCAGTCACAATAAATTACTGTGATATTACCTGCCACTAATTACAGTTGTGGGTATCTTTCATACGGCTTTTCACAAACCTCATTAAATGCAACAAAACCATTGCCTGAGTCAAGCCAATGACAAATGTTCTTTACTGTACATGAGGGCAAGCAGTGAGGATCAAATGATTTCAGCTTTTAAGAAACTTTTTTTTTCTTCATCTTCAGTTGGAGGAGTTGAGTTCATCCATGTATCCTTTTCTTAAGGTGAAGTATTTCTAGGCTGATAACCTGTTGATTGCTGCTTGTTTCTTCAGTGACAGATTTGACAAATGTGCCATAATTAAATACAGGTCATATATGAATTATGTTATGAAAAGGTGGGTATATCCATCCATCAATCCATCCATCATTCAACCTCTTAACCTTATCAGAATCACAGGGGGTCCTGTAACCTATCTCAGGCAGGACATATCGCCAGGTTGGAGTGTACTTTGGCTTGGATGGGGTAGGCATGCACCATTGCAAAATTACATTTCATCATTTATAATGAGGATTTAATAATGTTTTTGAGTCTCGCCAAATGATTGTGATGATTATATGAATTTCTTAATAACCTAAATTGATTTACACTTTTTTGCACACTTTTGGCCTGTGAATACTCTGGATGATCCTTAATGCCCATTCATTACTAGTCAAAAGCTCAACCTTGCCGAAAGCCAGGATTTACCAAGAACATCCAGCAGCTGATTGGTGGATGCATATTAATGACGTGTATCTTTCAAAGAAAAATAGCAAGAGGCTGTAATATTGCATATTTACATCATGAATTAAGTGGTATGGTGATGCACCCACAATAGAATTACGGGATGGATTTATTTTGGTAGGATGTTGAGGGGTTCAATGGTGCAAGCACTCACTTTGCATCCAGGCCTATGGCCAAGATGATCCAGTCATGATTGGGAGTTCCCCAGTGAAGGCCTGTAATTAACATTGTTTCACTGCTGCAGAATTTTGACCAGACAGTGCCTCCTATAGACCTGTCAGGGCAAATTCAGTTTTCATGTACGTGTGCTGTACTCTCTGTCCCATCAGTGCCAACCAGCTCTCCCAAATGGTGCAATGTGATATATTTATTTTTTTAACATGTCAAGCTTATTAAGGCACCGGACACATTGGATGACCAAACCTCCTGCTAAGAATTTATTAGATTGGGAACCAGCTTAGGACATTAAAGATCTGAAAAGTACATGGTCTGAAGTTATTTACCTTAAAAGTGACAGTTGTAAGCATTAAAATATATGTCCGTTTACAGTTATGATGGAGGGGATTGCTTTCCTCAGATTTCATAACTTTTCATGATTCTTGTGATTCCATGTATACAGTAAGTCTGCCTTGGGAACCCTGGATTGTGAACTGACAGCAGCTACTGCTGTAAATAGATCAGCTTTTATTTAAATCGCTTCTTTCACCTCTGCACAGCTGCAAATTGTTACATTTATGAATTATATGTAATAACTTTTTATGTATATGACTACAAATAAAATATTGGGCTTCCAAATAACAAAGATGGACCACTATTGCTTTATGAAATAATAGATAAAATGTTATATAATGACCACTAGCCTTATTTTCTTTTAATTTGCCTTATTATTATGGAATGTATTGCAGATATCAATAAAAGTTGATTATTTTGCACAAAGTGTTGGTATTTTTGAGCAAGCAGGAGCATGCGTTTTCTGAAAAGTTATGATTGTTTGTGATTAAGAACTTCTATGTACAATGTAACCCCAAATGTGTAATGCACTTTGTGCTTTATCGAAACTTAACCTCTACTTAACCACTAAACCTTGATGGAGGTTGGAGGTGCTGCTGACATAGACCTTGATGAAGGTGGGCGGTGCTATAGGCATTCATCCTCATGGAGGTAGGATGATGATTGGAGGTTCTGCAGGCACTCACCCTGATGGAGGTTGGAGGTACTGCAGGGAGACACTTGGGAGGAGGTGGGAGGTGCCTCAGGTCCTCACGCTGATGGAGGTTGGTGATCAGAATGACAGTCTTTATGTTATTGTTCATTTTCATTTGAAATCTAGTGTAGTTGTAGTTTTTGGAGTGGTTTCATTAGTTTTTATTTAAATTATGTAAATCTATTTAGTTGATATATATATTTACTTTGGGTTTTTCTCGGGATAGATTGATAGTTGTACGACTTTATTGGCTCTCACAAAATGTCACGACATAGTGCTAATTCGATGGTTCAAGTGCATTACATCGTAGATAAACTAGATAACTCTTCAGCTAAGAAATATCTTTAAACGGTAACCAGAAGTATTTGGCGTTAATTTTTTGTTTTTCCAGCTGGTTTCAGAAGCAATATTTATAGTTCTTATTTAGTTGTAGTTTTTATTTTATTTTTATATTTTATTTGTTCATAAAATGTTTTGATTAACGATAATAACCCTGCCTAGTACCGTAAGCACATAGTGCACAGTTAGTTTTAGTAAAATTCTTATTTATTCTCCACACCCATACATCCCACACATCCTAAACGTGACTTTTCAGATCAGCTTTGCTCTACAGCGCCACGCCAGGCCTGGCATCAAAGTAAGCGGTTACCTGGTGCTTTGGCGGTCGATGTAAGAGCCGACCATCCAGGATAGCGGACAGTCCAGCATAGCGTGGTGCGCACCGCGCTTGTTTTTGCGTGAAGTAAATACCAACCATTACTCATCAGCTCCCAAAAAAAGTACCGAAAGAATGAGACTGGCCTTCAAATACGGCCGGGAAGGGGAATGCCGAATAAAACACAGCTGATTGAAAAATCGATCACAACATGATATTTATTTATTTGAATATTTATTTATTTGGATGTGTGTTTAGTGACATTAATGGGTTCATCTCGAGGAAATCAAATTACAGACCCGAAAATGTGGGTTTTCCTTTACCAGAACTTTATTCGTTTAATATTTTAGGGTCGCAGCAAAGCAAGCTAATAAAAATAATTTGATCAAATAAATTATAAATGTTTTTATAATTTAATCCTACTTTAGGATGAACATTTTTTATCAATTCAGATACATGCTTTCATCACATTACATGTAGACCTACATAATCACTTATGCAATTTCAAAATGATTATATTCTTCAAGCAGTATTCATGGTTTAAGATGAGTCGGTCAAAATTAATGTTGATGGCAAAGTTAAAAATATGAATTACGAGTAAAATGTTTATTCCAGATTACAAGTTAACAAAACAAGAATACACAATTAAAAGATAAAGATAAAACATATTTTATAAAAGATAATAATAAAACAATGTTTTGCATAATTTTAACTAAAATAATTTCGCAGTGCTTCGCTATGAACGTGTATGTGAGGTTGCGTGATCACACACGCGTACATAAACAGTCCTGTTACCTCAAACTAGCCTCAGGCCACACATCAAATACACAACAAAGTGATACCGAGAGAGACATCAATAGTGCAATAGAACGGATGAACACTTGAACCATGAACTACGACCGCACACGTAGGCAACCTGATTTAATCTCTCAGAAAAAGACAGAGATCAAATTCTTCCGTTTTTAACCCATTTTATAAATTTTGACCTGTGTCATTTGATTCTGAACCATCCAACCTATTTTCATTCATATATTTTAAACGTTAACCATTGCTAGATACAATTATGGACTCGATTTCCCAGATACTGGTAAAATGCAGATGGCGCAAATACAGACATAAGAACATAAGAACATAATGACATTATGTTCTTATGTTCTTAAATACAGACTGTTCGGAATTAATGATACATCGTTTCGGTTTTATCAAACATGAAAATATACATTAAAATGATTGGAATTACGTTAAAGCAAACATACAGAGTTAAACAATATGCGCACGCACGCGAAAATGTTCTCCATGCAACTTAAAAAAAAATATTTCTGGATTAATTTATCATACCACACCGCTCATTTGTTTACTCATTTAATTCAACCTTTCAGTGATACTTAATTTAAACGCTGAACTCCAAAACAAGCTATATAGCTTGTTTAGTCTTGTATACAAGACCATAGTTAAATGTCTATACAGCGAAAGGGTCACCGGTGACCAGCTGACGGGTTTGTTTTCTCGTTTCTAAGGGAACCTGCGCTTGCTGTGAAGAACTAAACAGCCTGTAATATCCGGCAAGAAAAATATAGGCTACTGACGGTAAAATGAAAGACTGCGTGTCTAATTTGGCGATCATTTTCATTCTATTGAGATTTTTAAGAATGAACACGTAGACGTAAGGTTCGCACTTGATTTGCAATAAGTTTAGTTTGTGTAACGGCCCTAATTAACCCTCATGTATTCTACTCTCCACATGTTGTAAGAGTTGTCGTGGTTTTCTGGAGACATTATTCTCCTCGTTGTACAAAAGCATGTGACCAGTCTCACTGCGCAATCGTATAAAATGTTAATGTTTCAGATATCCTTCTACTTACAATGGAAACCCTGGGAACGGATTTGTTAAACTCCAGAGGAAGAGCAAGTACCCATAGAGTAAAGCAGCGGCATTTCAATACCACAGATTTTCGAACTTCACTGACTGAAGATTTACTGGTCGCATCTGAGACCCGCCTAAGTACTTGGACACCAATTGTCAATAAGCCAGCGAATCACCAGGTCAGACACCTGCCGCTTGCTCGGGTCACACTTGTAATAACATTTAATATGCAATTCACCGGTGAATTTAATGCGAGAAAAATATTCAGTATTAAATCTATATAGCCTGTTACTGATTGGTTGATGGTTACTTTAAACTAGAAACACAATTTAAATTGTTTTCCCCATAGCTTTTTCAGGAAAGGACAACGCTCATACTACACTGGTTTGATCTGTGGACTGATAATCAAAGAAAACAGTTTATTCATGATATATTAAGAAGATGCTCCAGATCTCAGCTTAAGTATGCAATACATACACACTTACAAAAATTTGTAAAGTAATATTTTACCACAGCATAAATTTATAAATGTAATTAACATAACCAGTGTTTTGGAAGCTGCTGGTCTTTCTCTGTGGTCCAAGGTTCACCAGAGACTGGTTCATGGACGCTTTTCCCAGTACCAACATGGACTTCACCAGTGTGTTGCCCCGCTTCCTGTCCCTTTATATCCTGTCCTTCCTGAACCCCCGCCAGCTCTGCATCGTCGCCCAGGTTTGCTGGCACTGGAAGTTCCTTGCAGAGCAGGTCAGTGGCACACAGGTTTAGAAGTAGCTCTGAAAATGTTTCGGGTTTATTGCAATAACAGAGCAATATATATGCAATGTATAATTTACACAGAAAACTCATTTTCATTCACAGAGAGGCAGAACATAGTTTGTGTGTTGATTTATTTTTTTAATATGGCATAGGGGTAGCATTGTGGTCTTACAGGGTTGTGCTTCAGTTCTGAGTTCTTGGTGAGATTTTGCATGCAGCTAAGTGACCTGTTACCACTTAATTGCTCTTAGAATTAAGTGACCATTGTTGATACACCACAGCACACAGTGCACAACAAAGAAATGTGTCCTCTGCATTGAACCCATATGTGACAATGTGACATAGCAGGGGGCAGCTAATTCAGTGTGGGATTTAGTGTGGGATTAATGGTTATTATTGTTAACAAAAACTAAAAATGAAAAAATATTCTTTTTAACGAAAATTAAAATGATAAAATGGCAATATTAACTGTAGCTACAATCCAAAGGGCACCCCCCGCCCCTAATCCAAGCTCTGTGCTTTCTGGGATAGTCTGCATGCTCAACATGACCCTATAAAATTTGCGGTTATGAAGATGGAAACTGCGTATGTCTAGTTATCAGCAATTGTGACTTTTAACTACAGATGGAATACGGCCATCCTCCTCTGTCTACTGATAGCGTTTGACATCCAACTGACCAATGAAAAGTCAAGTATGAAGTATCTGTCTAACTAGTGTTCATGTTTCTACTAGTTAGGCCTAACATTAATTTTCATGATGGTGGTTTGGATGAGTTACTTTATATCGCCAGTTTTAGCAACTTAACATTGATAGCTAGATACCTAGCTAAGTAATATAATTGTTAATTGTGAATATAAAGCAAGATAAGTTTGTATCTTGCTGACACTGACATATTTGCCACATAAGTCCATATGAAACATTAAACTGTTCACTGATGGCTATGTAAAGGTAGGTTTCTGTTTGTGATGTAAGGGTATGTCATTACATCGTTTTAGGTTTACTTTGTAAAGTAGCTTCTGAGAAAATGTATTTTTTCACACTCCTGAAATAATGGATTTTTGGAGACGTGTTTTTCTTTGGACAGTGATACTATGCTTTATTAGCCATTTGACCCTGTTCGGCATCTTTAAGCATGCATTCCTGCAGAGAAACAAGGACCTGTGACTTTGTTTCTCATGGGTGGATCCAGGACTGTCTTTGGGGCCCAAAGTGCATAAAGCGTGGCTGGTTTCTCCCCTACACCCCCACCGACCTGGAGTACGGAGGCTGGAAAAGGCACTATATAGTGTGTGTCTCCAGCCTGGACTACCTGACGCCCCGAGAGGCAGCGGACATCTACGGCACCTTAAATGATCCCATACAAGACAAGGAGGAGCTGGAGGAGAGACGGAAAGAGAGGTGGATCAGACAGTGCATCCGGGAGAAGGCAGCAGAGTACAAGAGTGAGTTTTCTTTCCCATTGTCAAAACTGCGGCCACGTTAGAAACTAAAAAATATGTTTTGCAAAAGAGTTTAGGTAATGCCTTAATACCCTTAAATAATTGATGAACCACTGTCGTACCTTAGAGCCCAATAATCTGAGCATTTTTACTAAATGAAAATGCATAAATTAGAAGAGTAACACTCAGAACTGTTCCCTTCTTCTTGATTAATTTAGGACAAACTGAATGTTTTTTTGGGTGGCATAATGGCTTATAGATCCAAGATTGGGGGTTGAAATTCCACCTCTGCTGAATGTGTGACATTTGCATGTTCTTCCTCTATTGCTTGTGTTTCCTCTGGTTTTCTTCCCATAGTCCACAGACAGTTAGGCTAAGTGGTGTCTCTAGATAAAGTATAAGTATGTTGCCCTGCATCTTGCACACTCATCCTCTGCTGCACGGAATAGGGCTCCAAGCCCAGCCCCTACCGCTCTGACTAGGATCAGTGTTTAGGAGATGGATGGATGAATACTTTTTAAAAATGCTTACTACCACAGGAGGTATGCTGATGTCTAGACATGCCTGGCTGAGTAGCAGCTGGTCATCGGGGACAGCCAGTCCTAACATCCGTAGGGAGAAGCTCTGGGCAAGTTTGGGCCAGCAGGACATGAGAGCTGCTTTGGTGCTTTTAGGGGTAAGACAGTCAATGGCATCTTCTGCTTTAGTGTCAGCCTACCAGGTTAAGCCCAATTGACAGGTCAATCACCAAGATATTTCTGTGACACAGCATCCAACCTCCCCCACCCCCCAATTGCCAAAACATAGGTTTATCGTCATGATTCGGTATCTTGCTAGAGTATTTTCTTCGTAAAAGTAGCTCTTGCTGTAAAAACGGTTAGAAGCCACTGCCCTACATTCACAATAGGAATGTGTCTGTTCTTCACAGACGTCTTGGGCATCAATGAAAACGAAGGAGATGAGTCAGGTCTCTGCACTGCACTGGATAGACCTAATAGTTAAATGCATACCAGCATCTCTGTTCTGGTGCCATTAGTGATTGTGGCAAAGATGGCACTGGTGATGATACCATGTTTGCTATGGGTGCCAAATTGCCTTCATTTTGTGTCCTGCATGTTCAGGAGAGAATTCGCTCACGGTCCAGCCTATCGCTGCTAAGGGATCAGGGAGGTTGGCTGTCCCCCACTGAGGGATCCCTGCTGATGAGCAGTCATGTGACCAGCTCCATGCAATCACTATACAAAGGGTCTGCTAAGAGGTTTGGAGGCTACTAATTTTCCTATTTCAGTCTAGCTAATTTCAGGCTATGTTTAAACTGCGACATTTAAGATTGCACCAATTTTGGAGTATGTTTAAAAGGTAAAATGTTAAAAAGGCGTTTTATGTGAAAATTTGCTTTTATAAAATATTCTATGTCACAGAAATGTTTTATTTGATAAGCAGTATGGCTGGGTGATATGCCCTAAAAAAGATCATGAGATTTTCACAATAGCGAAATTCATCACGATATTCTAAAAGTCAAAGATTCAAAGATCAAATAGAAAACTGTAAAATATGACAGGAATTTTGAGTTACTCTGATTATCACAACCAGATTTCTTTACTAATAGGAGCATGTGACAGGTATGATGATAAATTACAGCGACAACAGACTCATACCTTGATAGAATTTGATTAAAAATAGTGCATTTTAACTGTTAATTATGCGAGAAAACAAGTGACTTGGCTATACTACGATACCCACAACATTAAAATTGATGACAAAATGAATGTTTATAGGGGTAGCATTGTGGTTGGAACGATATTTTATTGGTATATCACCCAGCCCTAATAAGCAGTTACATAGGCGGATAAAAGAATATTATGATTTACAGTATTTGATCTGGATGGGATGTGTGTAAAACGTCCTTTCCTGTTTTCAGTTACCGGGCAGAAGGTGAATCTCACATTCTGCCATGTCAGCCTCCCCTCCACCTGCTCCTGGTCTCCTCCAGGGTACCAGCACATGAGGTAGGAGATGGTGATGCTGGAGATGCTGAGATGCAGTGCAATGCAATGATACAGGATGCTAATTCAGCAAAACGAAGCAGAAGAGCGATTACACTGCAAAAAATAATTGTTGATGAAAAAAATGACTCAGCCAGTCAGCTTTGACCCAGTGTTCTGGACAGGCTTGTTAAAGTGGCTCTTTTAGTGACATTTCCCCCCCCTCACCTGCTTATGCACAGCTGCTGCTGTCAGCTGCATGCGCTGCAGTGGTGCCTTTGCTGTACGACCACAGAGGGAGCACTCTGGAAGCTCTGCTCTTCAGGGTGGAGAGGTTGCTGCAGGGCGTGATGGTCCAGAGCGTGGCGGTTCTGGCAGAAGGAGATGCGGAGGAGCTTAACCTTTTACAAGGTAGATGTAATATCCTTTCATATTACCTAATAAATCACTATACATATACATACTGCAGTGCTCTGCAGTGCCCCTCAGTATACCTCAGATAAACTACTGACTTACATGGCACAGAGAACATTGAGCAGAGATTGAGCACAGAAAAACACCTTGGACCCCCCAGTGGTTCTTTTCCTCTCTCCTTGGAGATTTTTGGTTCCGGTTCTTTCCTTCCTTCCTTTCTTCCCTCTTAATGATGTTGTGATGATGTTGTGATGTATCCCAGCACACCCAAGCGCCTTGGGGTGACTCTGTTGTGAAAGGCCCTATATCAAAATTAAGTAAATTGAATTGAAATAACATCCTGTAATAAATTCTGAATTTTTAAATATGAGTTATTAGCATTCAGTTTTAGGATTGCTTAAGGTTGCTGTGAAAGATCATTTCCATTTCTCTGTTTTATATGTCTGCGCTGATTTATGGTTGAATTAAGTGTGGTTTTCCTTCATGCATGAAACTCAGATATTTCCTCATTTGGGTATGAGTTATTAAGACAGGCACTGGGCTGTCCCTTCCCACAGGCTGCAGGGTGACGCAAAAGTCAGTGCTGCGGCCAGATGTTAGGGAGTTCTGGGAGAGACTGGCTGGCTGGGTAGCACCACCAACAAAAGGAGCAAGTCTGTTCATCTTCGCCCCTCTAGCAGCTTCAGGTTCACACATCCTTCGTTGTGTCTGCCGGTCAATGTTTCTTTATGTGCTGTTGCTTTGTGTCATTGTTAAAATCAGAAGAACTAGAGGCTTGTTTTGCTATGAGAAACACTCCTGTCTTTGTCACCAATGCCTCATACTTGGCCAGTTAAACTAGTTTTAATCTCTTGACCAGCTTTGCTCATTTGGGAGGATGTTTTTAAAAAATTCTCAAAGTAAAGTATTTAAATGCAGCTATCGTATAGCAGAGTGTTTTACAGTTAAATTTAACAATTCCTTATTGTTTCCTGACATTTGTTTGTTACTGATAGAATGAATAGGGGACATGTCATTATAAAATCACTTAGCAATTTTGAGAAATAGGCTTCACTGTTAATTTTCCCCGCATGCGGAGCAATTCTGAGAAAAGCATTTCACCTTTGTCAGATTTATTTCTGAAGCCATTGAGACATCTGGTGCCCCTTTATAAATCATGGCTGTTGTCACATCCCAGCCCTCATCTTTCGCCGCTGTCAGTGACAGGAGCCGAGCTGATGGTGAAGCTCTCCACTCTGACAGGCCTGACTGTCTGCGCTCCCACTGGGCTGGCAACCGGATCGTACCAACAGAGTGAGCACGGGGGGGTGTTATATGCTATTTACAGAACCAACAGAAATCGTGTTTATGAGAGCGATTAAAGTGAATTAAATGAATATTAAATGTAAAGTTTATTATCTATCAAAATCTGATCTCTTTAAAAAAAAATAGATTTTTTTTTTTAAATGGTAAAAGGGGAAGATGCTGAAATATTTAGGCTTTATATCCTTGTATTTTAATATGATGAGTCATTTGTTGCTATGCGCTAGTTCTAAGTGAGTGGTCAGGAGGGGCAGAGTTCCCCCCCAGGCTGTATTTTGGTGAGGCCGAGCTGCTGAGTTGGGCGAGGCAAGCGGAGCGGTTGGAGGAGGCCCTGGGGGCCATCAGGGTGCAGCTGGGGTCCCGGCTGAAAGCACTCTCTCAGGAGATGAGAGGCCGGGCGATAGGTGAGGCACCGAAAGGGAAAGAGACGCATGTACTGATGAGGCTGAATGGGTGCTGTTTTAACCCAGACCTGACTGGAGGAAAGCTTCAAAATATCCATGATGGTGATGTCTAGTTTGTTTTTATCATATAATCCAATCAATCAGCGAAGCGTTAATGCATACAGTGTTACACATATACCATAGCTAAAATTATGCAGGGTACACTTTTTTTTTTCAATTTTTGTTTGCACTTTGTTGTGAGTTTTCTGCGTTAACTAATTTTTGAGGAAATTTTAAATATTGAGGAAAATACAATTGTGAATTTCTTCCTATAATTTTGCAGAATGCCAGCAAACGAGCACAAACACAGCACTAACGAACTGCTTGTTTGTGCCGCACAAATCAGTGGTCTATCTCTTTTACTTTATGAGATATTAAAGGTTTTTTGTAAAAGTCAAAAGTTCAGCCAGCCCCCCTACGAAGGCGTTCAGACCTGAAACCGGACTTGTTCATTAGTGCTGCGTTTGTGCTGCAAAAATCGCTGTCCTATCTTTTATAGTTTTAAATAAATACACTTAAAATATATACTTTAATAAACTAAAAGTGGGCCAATTTAGTCCCAAGAAGTATACTTAATGAAATGAACTTTAAGTATACTTTTTTTTTGGTAAAGGATATTATTTTGTTCTTATTTTGCTCTCACAGGCCAGTTTCTTTGGGATACAGTTGTCCCATGTGAGTTCCATGCCAATTCAGAGGTGACCCAAGCTTTAGCTGAGGGTTTGGCTGCGCTGTCCAGAGAGCCCTGTGTAAGCATCCGTCTTATTAGTGTGGCTGTTCAAGTATCTTCAGTTTCATTTTGTCGGAAAGGTCTCACTGCTCTTCCTTTCTGTGGTGGAATTGTAGGACAATCCCCTGCAGTACCTTTCCTTGTTCTTGCAAAGAAGATCCAAAGAGATCTGTGCAGACAGGACCGATAGTGTCGTGACACAAAGGGATCAGACCGGCACCCAGAATCACATTAGTCTGATACCACAGGTATATCCCTAGGTTTGACATTACTGTGTGTGTGTTGGTGTGACACTGTGAAAAGTGTGTATTGCACTCCTAACTGCTTTTCCTAAAGCAGCATCCCCCAATTCCGGTTCTGAACGGCAAGAATCCAACACAGTTTGCAGATTTCTCTGTCGAAGCACCCCTATTAAACCTTAAGCTGATTAAGATGTTTAAGTGCAGGAAAATCTGCAGTTTGATTCTGTCACTCCAGGACTGGAATTGGAGAACCTTGTCCTTGAGGTACATAGTGTTTATTGATTTTCAATTTAGCAAAGTATCTAACTGATTGGTTCAAATTAAGTGCTTCCACTATGGGGCTATCTTAGCAGCAAGTAGGCTTAGTACAGCACTGCCATGCTGAAGTGGCTCAAATCGGATTTTTTGCCTTAATGTGACACAGATCTGATCTTTTCAGGGCTGTGTGGACACGCAAATCTGATCTTTTCAAATCAGATTTGTGCCACTTTTATATGTGGTACTATATCGGAAACGTATCTGATTCGCGGTCATGCGACCTGAATGTGAACGCTCAGATCGGCATTCATGTAGTTTTTTGCTTATACGCATGCGCTGACATCATCAGCCTGCACCGGCAGCGCAGGAAGGTAAAAATGGGGGAGAGCTGCGATAAGTCAGTGGAAGGATGGAGAAGTTGGGGATCTAACAGGGTGGAAAACGAATGCGGGGACATATAATACATTATATAATTACAGAAAACAAAATAGGTTTCACCAGATTTATTTCCTTCTCTAAAGGTAGTATACCCTAGTCTATCAAAATAATAAAGAATAAGTTTTGGTTTTTATAATTTTATAGTTTATATTTACTGAGGAAGTTGAATACATTGCATTTGGGACATGCTAAAATTGATATTTGGGGAAATGAATCTATTAAAGCTAAACTGGAAGGAACCTATCGTAATAGAGTAGTATTTGAAATAATTGCCAAAGAAATGGCAGAGCGCGGACACGAACGTGGCTATAATGCCAAAGAAAAATAAAGAGCCTGAAGTCAAAGTTTAAGGACGCAAAAGACTTGAATCAGCGCAGCGGTCATGGCCGCACAACGTGCCGATTTTACGACCAGCTTTTTACCCGCGTAAAAACGTATCAATGTGCGCATGCGTGATGTTTCGGAGGACCGATGCGTTCACATTGCAGTCAGATACAGATACTTATGAATAAACCGTCAAGATAGACAAATCCGATCTGAGCAAAAACTCGGAATTGAACGATACAGCCGTAGTTACGACTTAGGGATGCTACACAGCAAGATGTTGGAAGCTGTCAGGGCATATCTGTGAGAGTCAGCGACCGCCTGTCGTACTAGTGTATGTAGCATGGTCAGGGACAGATTGGTTCACATCGGTACTATTTTGGCTGATTTAGCATGCTGAACTACCGTCGAAGGTAGCCGGCAAAACTCTCTGATTGTGCTGTATGTCAACTGTGACCTATAGACATGTTGGTGCGTTTGAATGCAAATTTTCACCATCGATGGGAGGGGATAGGAGCGGATTGTTCACCAGCCTTGTTTGGCACTAGTTTTTTGCCATTGGTTTGGTGTGTGGTCCAACGTTAGAAGAGAGCTTGAAGACCAACACACTTCAGGCCTGTAGAGCCACAGAGAGTCTTATGCTGCAGGATATGAAGGTGGATAATGTCTGTGTGTGTCATGGTATATTCTACATTTTGCAGGGTCTTCATAGCAATGCCAATGGACAGGCCATGGTGACTGCTGAACTTCTCCACAGTGAGAAGGTCTACATACGGTTGCTACAGGCCATCGTCCGGGTATACTTTGCCCCCCTCAAGGCTGCCCTTGACTCCAATCGGGCCGTTCTGAGTTCCTCCAAACTCCTCACAATCTTTTCCCCGGTCCTGGAAATCTTGGAGGTCAACACGTGCGTATCCCTAGCAAAGAATCCCCATACAGCTGCATGATGAGTCAGCCATGATTTAATATTCTTATAGAATACAGGGGTAGAGAAACAGAAAGGTAACCAACAGGAAGGAAAGCCGGAAGGAAGGATAGACGGACAGCAAAGAATGAATGAATGAATATACTCTATTGACCCCAGGCAAAATTTATTAACGTCAAGAATATTAACTTGAATGGCAACCATATTCAGTAATAAATCAAGTATGGATATACTGTACTTGTACTGAACTTCTAACTAGTTTAGGTCTGACAATAAAATTCTTTTGACTGTGTAAGCTGTTTACGATCATGCTCAAACCATTTCAGAGTGAAATCCATTATCCTGTTTTAATTGAGTATTTCTCCCTGTAATTGTCACAGTGAAAGAACACAAGTTTAAAGTAGGCTGCTCGTAGCAGCTGCTGTAACACGCTGGCTCAGTTATTCATAAAAAGGTGGCTTTCCACCCCACTATATCTGGAAATTGTATTCTGGACAATAAATTACAGTATAACTACATTAACAGTTTCATTTTCTCTAAGAATTAAACATCATCCCGTTCTATTTCCGTGATAAGTGACTCATTCTGTTCTAACAGAGTACCTCCTCGTCAGTTGTGTATACCCAATTCACTCAAAATCAGCGTCATGACCAATCCTGTCCTCTTTTCATAGTGTCTTCCTGGAGGAGTTGATGACGAGGCTGCAGGACCAGGGGCCTGTCCAGCGTGTGGGAGATGTGTGCCTCAAGCTCTGTTCCAAGCTGAGGGCCTACACCAACTTCTTCAACAATTATCCCACTGTCCTCCGGACCATTGACAGGGTGGGTTCAGGAGGCCACTGTGAAAGGACGGCTGTTACCCAATTAGCATTAAGAGAGAGTTAATCATATAACTTAACTAAGGCTTCAGACAAGGAGGTTATTTTAAATATAATGAATTAGAATTCAGACAAAATTCCAGGTAAACAATGCTTAACTGTAAGGTATTGGGACTGGTCTGCTACCGCTGCAGACACTTATTTTGTTAGGTATTTTGTTAGCGCAATAACTCGAAAAGTATTAGACATATCTTTTTCAAACGTTGCAGTGACATTGTATGGTGACGATCTGTGAAATCTGCTCAAATTCTAAGACTAATCACACCAAAACTGAAGCAAGGCCACTTAGCAGCAAAGGGAAGAGTGACTTCAGAAGACACTTTACCTTGTGAACATAACTCAAAAAGTATTTGTTGGATCTTATTACCACCATGATTTTCAAACTTTGCAGACAAATTGTTGTTGTTCTGACAGTTTTTTTGTAAGTGTGCCTCAGAAAAACTCATCAGAACAGAATTCTGGTGGAACTCTCCAAAGCTTCCAGAACTGTCCCAAGAAAGACAACATTTAGTTATCAGGATAGTGCTCTGATGGAAGAAACACTGCATGTCCTAAGTTGCCATACTTGTTCCTTTTGCAGTGTAGGGAGATGATCCCTGCTTTCCGGGCCTTTCTGAGGAGACATGACAGGACTCTGGCCACCAGCATGCTGAGGTATTGTTTTGTGAACAGGCACTTGCAAGGAGCTAAATGTCAGACTATTGAATATCTGGTCTCATGGTGGAAAAGTTATAGATTAGTAGGACCTGAACTTTGAAGCTAAGTACCATCTCATACTACCCAAGGATACTTTTCCAGTGAAATATTAAAGTATAAGATGGTTTGGATAAATAATTACTTAGCATATATAAGGATGTATACTAAAAGTAATTAACTCAAAAGGCGACTATGCTAGGACTTTGGGTCAGCGTTTGATGCATCTATGCTGCACACTTAGCCTTCAGGAGCTGCTACTGCTGCCCTCGTCTCGTATCGAGGAGTACCTGACGGTCTTCCAGGCCTTCTTCCTGCACACGGCCCCGGAGCATCCCGACTGGTCATATCTGAGCTCCGTGCTGGAAGTTCTGAGAAGCTACAGGGTCTTTCTCCGCAAGGTACGCCGCAGCCCGCCTGTCTGATAGCCATTGTATTCTTTTTATTCATAATTCATCACAATCATCATAAATTTAGCCATTTGCTCCTCTTTGACATGTTACATTGTTACCATTTTTCACCGTTCCACAAACGCTTTACATATATTTCTGGTCTCATACTTCTTTGTATATTGCATATTTCTTTATCTATATTTATTGCCCTTATCTATGCATATTACATCTGCTATTCTGCTGGCTGGTACTATGGGTACTACTAAATGACAGTTCACTGCTCTATGTGCAGTGACAAAGATTATCATCAGTTTTACCTATTTATCTGTTGTATAACCCATTGTAAAAATGGACTTTTTGACAGTGTTTTATGTGTTTAACAGGTATTCTTTCTTCTGAAAAGAAACACTTAACAGATCAGCTTAATGGATGCATGGATTGCTCAGTAACTTGAAGTACATTAATTCTTATATAGCTTCTAAATGATAAAAAAAAAATTCTTCCTATAATTTTGCAGAATACCAGTAACGAGTCCACTTTAGTCATCCTCACTCATTATTCACACGTCTGGAGACTGACTCATTTCTGTGTATGACAGTACTGGTACATATTAAATAACAAACCACAATGAAACCAAGACCACAAGTTTTAACCACACTGGATTTCCACGACAGTTGAAACAGCATGCAGATGGTGACTCGAAGATACTGGAGACTCAGAGGATGATTCAGAGCTGCCCAGTAAGTTTCTAATAACTTGTGAATCTCTTCAAGGTCTCATGCAACTTAATTTCATTATTGGAAATACTTTCAAAACCACTCTTTATGCCTTCTAGATGTTTAGTAGAATGCAGTGTACTGAATGACTCAGTTATTGTTGTTGTTATACCTCTATGTATCTGAAACATTTTCGTCTGCAAGGGCAGTTTTGTTTCATTTATTACCAACACCAGCCACTGCATTGTGAGTGTCAGATGTCACTGGAGTGTATGTGTGCATGTAAACAATTTGCTGCACCCCGCAGAGCCTCCGGGAGGGGAGCCGGCGCCTCATCACATCACAAGAGGCGGCTCTGCTGAGCATCCCAGACTGTGACATCGCTGCCCCACTCAGGTGCAAACAATGATAGTCTGGTCAGCCGAGGCTGAAAGCATCTTAGCAGTGCACACCTCCCCAGGCATTTTACAAGAAACTACTTTTTAAAGAGAATGCGTATTTCTTACCAGTTAAGCATAAAACAAGACAAATATACTGTGCCAGAGCCCTTGATGGGTGATATGTGGCTTAATGTGTTAGGATTCTGTGCCTATGATCAGAAGGTTGTTGGCTCAAATCCCAGAGTGGCCAAAGTGATTTCAGCATTGGGCCCTTAGGCAAGGCTCTTAACCCCTTATTGCTCCAAGGACAGTCTAACTCTGCATTCAATTTTACATTGATTTGGATAATCCTGTCTGCTAGGTAAATTACCTGTCAATCTTTAATGTCCAAGCACTAAAATGCCTATTGCCTTAGTCAGTACTGCTCTTTTGTTAACCCCGATCACTGTGTGACAAGGGTCTATGAGCAGGTGGATGATCTGGGCCTCTTCTTGTTTAATGATGCGCTGGTTCTGACTCGGAGGAGTGTGGCCCACCTGCCCTTCTGGCACGGCTGTAAGACGTCACACACCTTCCTGGCCTCGGTGGCGCTGCATGTGCTGACCCTGCGTGACATCACGGACACAAAATGTAGGCACACCCGCAGACATCACCGCATAGGCTAATATAAGACTATTTAAATCTTGCAATGTTCTGTTGTTCTGCACATAGAGACAGGACTATAGATTGCAGCTAGATGGAGTCAAGCTACAACCACTGCTACTAAAGTTAGAATAGCTAATAATACAACGTGAAGGATGTACATGAAACAATGCACCCCCAAAGAGAATTGTGATTATTACAGAGTATTACAGCAGAGCACATCCAGGGATTCAGCTTAGAAGCCCACATTTTAAACCAGCGTGCCATCTGCCGTCTGGCAAACCTGCATTCCCCTTTTTCCTCTCCTAGATGTGAAGAATGCGTTTGTGCTGGAGAGCCCAAAGCGCCAGTGGATCTGTGCCACAGATACAGAGGAGGAGAAAGTCACCTGGTTATCTGCCCTGCGCGGAGCCGTTGGCGTGGCCAGTGGTGAGAAATAGAGGCAAACCAAGCCCCGACAACCTGCATCTAACTGCTACTCCATTACTCATACTGGAGAGAGACATTCTGCACCACGTACAGCTGAATCATCATTTGTCTTATGGGTGGGGGAGCATCAGATTGTTGGGATAATTTGCTCCATCTGACTAGACTCATTTGTTACAGCTTCTGCTTAATAGACTGTACAGTACATTGCATCTATTGCTGGAATATGCCCTTGTAGAATCGCAGCGAGCGCAATTTAAGGAAATCATGACTCTGGAGATTCAGATGTGTTGAAACAATTGAAACGTTTAATCCAGATTAAATATATGCCCAATAAAAAGGAACTAGTACTATTCTATTGAGCATGGAAAGAAAAAGTAATTGTCAGATTCAGATTTGGAATTTACAGCCCATCTGTAACAAGCGTCTCTCATAATTCCAACACAAAAGCCGAACTTCACTACTGGATGATTTTGTGCTTCAGTAATATTAACATGGCATCATTGGGGATAAATCACACACATGCTTATACTGTAGGTCAGTCCTCTGGGACCCCCGCCGGTCCATATTTTTGCTCCCAACAGGTCCTTGTAACGAAAATGTGGACTGTCTGGCAGGGAGCTGGGAGGGAGCAAAAATGTGGACTGTCTGGCAGGGAGCAAAAATGTGGACTGTTTGGGGGTTCAGTTTGAGAAATACAGCGGTAGACCATAACTCTTCTCTGTATCAAAAACAAGAGTTCATATTAAATTTAATCTCACTTATCTGTATAAACAGGACCTACATCCACCTTGTCTGTTACTACATAAACATTCACAGTACATTCTCATGCTGTATTTCTGAATGTGCCTATCAGGAACCTGAGATAACACTTACCATTCACGTCATCATGCATCCTGCTTTTGAAAATTACACAAAAATTACACCTAAGTTCACAAAGGCTGCACCTTTTGGCATCACAGTGATTAATAAACAGTCCACCAGAGTTTTTACAGAGTGGTTTGGTTATCTTTCAGTTCCTTATATATTACAGTTTAAAATAACCATTTCAGGAACCTGATAAGTGTTGAATAGTTGATCATTTAAAATCACTCCACATATCTACTGGTATATAAAATACCAATACCAAAGTTCCATTAAGTTATGCTGGTCACAAAACACCTAAACAAAACCAGAAAAAAATGTTTTATTTACAAACTGAGAATGGAGACAAAGCTTCTGTCTAATGTACAATAAAACCTTAAAGGCAGATATTGAAGCAGGTTCATGAGATGAGAACAGCCTTCAAACAGGACTGTGTGTGTGCTTCTGTACATGACAGTCGGTGCTTATAAGGTGATCAATAATTCTTCAAACTAAAAAAAAATTATTTGACAAAACAAATCAAACAAGGACTGAGAGCTTCTAAGTTCCACAAACCAAAAGTTCAATAAACCCAGAAGTCTTGTGACCCTAATCCTAACCACAACATCTTAACAGAACTATTTTTAAGGAAACCTCAGATGAATAGCAATATAACTTCATATTTCGTATAGATGACAGCCATGTGGTAATATATATTCTGGCTCCTAAACTGTAGTGTGGCTGCCCCTCAGTGACCATGTCTTATCACTGTCACATAGCCACCAAAGTTAGCTTCAGTGCTAGACTACTAAGCGGCAACTGAGACAGACAGGAGATGAGGGAAGCCATTTCTAACACCTGAAAGAATAAAGAAGCTGGTGGCGAAACAGAATGCTGGAGATTCTGGAAAGGAAAAGCCAGCAGTCACAAGCTGACAGAGGGCTGAAGTGTACAAGTTGCAGAAAATAAGCTGAAGTTAATTGTATTGAGTGAAAATCGGTAAAGTATGACGATTGTGGTAGTTTCTGTAGAACAACCACTGCACAAAAATACTTAATACTGAGGATAAGCCACCAGTTTCTTCCTTCACATTTATAGTTCATTTCAGTGTTTGGCTATATGCTAAAGGCAGACTGTGGGAGCAGCCTGATAACTCAACATGATCATTAGCACATGGTTAGGTTTCATACATGGCAGATGAATGCGACTTCTTAGAAAATGTCAAAACAAGCATGTATTTCTGATATCATCATTACTTTAGATCATCATTCCATTTAAAGCACCCCTTTAGATTAAAAATGTACATTTAAGGTATTACTAGTACAATCACGACATATATATCTCTTTCATTTATTTAAAACTACAAAGTACAAACACCCAATGTATCCCCCTCAATACCAATAACACCCAAACTATTTCGCCATGTTTCTGTCACTTCCAGACTGCTAAAGTGGTTTCTTTTCTTCTGAAAATGGTAAAATAATATTGGAAACAAAAAAATTAAGGGCAGACTGTTAAATATTCTGTACTTTTCTCCACATCTCACGTATCTTTAACTACAGGAGTAGTAGTTTTCTCATACAAAGAGCAATATAAACAAATATAATGTTGTTATAAGTGTAACAACAAACAAAATGAATATTTCATAATGGCAGTCGATGTCAGGAGACAACACTATCACCAGTGTTGTTCATTTTTGTTGGGTCACATCACTCTCTTTGGTTTTCCCCAATTGCATAAATAAGGTATTTGGAACCAAAACAGCCTGACAGACTTTTCTAGAATCTTTCCTTGGGCTCCTGCTGTTCAGTGCTCCTCTGGTTTTTAAACATCTGATGATTAAACACAGTCTCTTCTCTGCCACATTTTTGCCACAACGCCTCGCGTTTCCCTTCACCTCAAATGTTCTCTAGGTCAGTTTCACTGGGACAAAAAAAAATTTCATCGTGTTGCATCTCAAATGCTGAAATACACAAAAAGCCAAGCGCATGCTACTTCTGTGGCACCAAACGCATCAGCATGCCTATTAAGACTGCAAACTTTAAGCATTTATGAGACCCACCGACAATCGTGATGATGAGAGTCCTTAGCAAAAAAACATGGTAAGGCAGTGTTTTGCTGAATAAGGATTTACAGATGTGTCGATTAAATAAGAAGACTACAGATTTCAAATTAGCATTTATTTCCTCCCTCTGAAACACAAACATGATTGACGAGAGAGCGACATCACCACGGCGTGTGTAAGTGGCCGTTCCGCAGCCTCCTAGTCCCAATGACGCAGCCACCAGAGGGCGCCCACCAGCACAGAGTTTATGTTGTATGGAGATCTTCCTGATGCAAACTATGCTTACTGCCCAAGCCTTCCAAGCATGACCTTCCACTTATCTAGTGTAGTAGACTCTGTAGTAGACGCTTTTTGACCTCCAGAGTGAGTATGAGTTGTCGAATTTGAGCAGATAAATGCCTCGCCCCGGGTACTGGTGACTCCCGGCATAAACCTCCTCGTGGCAGTCCCGCCTGTAAACTGGCACTATCTCGTCCACCTGAGGCTTACTGGTGTTCTTCTGGGCCTTCTCCTCCTCATTCTGGCCTTCACCTGTGAGCAGAACGACATGCCTATTGACATTCTCTTCTGTGCATTTGGCCTCACCTTTGAGCAACCTGTTCCTAATTCCAACTCACTCCTAATTCTCTTTCCAGAAGAGCTTGTCAAATCACATGGGTTAAAATGAGCTATTTAGGGTTTGTCACTATGAATCTGAGTCACCACTGAGTTTGCACAGGTACAAACATTGAAAGTCAGGCACAAATGCAACTAAAAAAATAACAAAAACTAAAAAGCAACTAAAAGCAAGCCAAATAGGAAAAAAGGGGCTTTTCCAGTGTCAATACAGACAATTGAAGGTAAACAGCCACTTTATGAAAATTTACACAAATACATGAGATGGGCTTTAGCTTTCGAAAATGGGTAAAGGTGCAGATTTGACAGATGGTCTAAAGTCCCTCATTACTTGAAGAGATTAATACTTTAACAGGTTAACATGATTGACTCAGATCAGCAGTGCATGCATCAGATACCGCTGTGACAGGGTTCACTACAGCTACACGCGAGGACACTTAACATGCAGGGATTTTAAAGTTAATTTTTTTTAAAGAGATGCATGATCAAAAAATATTTGATAAAAAAAGCTGTTAGTGAGTCATAATGTCCTCATTGAAAAGGTTAACATAACACTTTTAAAACCTATTTTGCAATATTTGCACATCATTAAAAGTGTAAATATGTGATCTTTACCCAAAACTTTTTACAAATAGTTATGATCATGTCATGAAAGGACCCTTCAAGTTATAAGCTAAATTATCTGCTAAAACAGACTTAAACAATCTATCCATCCATTCAACCATCCATTTTCCAAACCGCATATCCTACTGGGTCGTACATATGGCAATGCCTGATGCACGGGAATAATATACTGCGTACCACAACCAATCATCAAAAGAGAACACTAAAATATAAACACGACAAAACAGTAGCTAACCGCAATCAGAGGAACTCACCCTCATCATCCTCGTCGCTGGACTCACTGACGTGGACACTCACGGCCGCATTGGACGAATCTGTCCACTCGAAGTACACACCAAAGCCGATGTCATAGTAGTCGGTAGCAAACTCCCAGAAAAGGTAGGAGCCCTCCTCGTGTGTGGGCACGCGCACCGTCACCACCTCACCCCGGCCCACCGTGATCACGGAGTCCACGTCCTGCCGGATCTTCTCCTTGAAGTCCTTGATCTGTGGACGTGTCCACATGGAGGGCGCTGTAATCACTGGAGCCGGGGCTGGGGTAGTACGGGGTAGAACCAGTGTTAGCCCTTACTCCCAGAAAACACTAAGTTAGTAATTTGCTACTAATAGGGGACACCAGGGAACTTACACACTTGAAAAACCAACCCCAGCTAAACATCCCTCCACTTCTGCTAGCTTAAGACTCCTAACAACTCTGATGCTTATGAAACATGTCATCCTAAAACCAAACAGATCACTGAGTAAATGGATACCAGATTTAATTCAACAATTATCTCCGGTAGTGCTGGGTGATACAGCAAAATGTTTTATCATAATTTTTCAAATCGGTTGATATTGATACTTTTCCCTTCAAATTAAACAGATTTAGAACATGAAAACGGCGATAAATTGAACATACTGCATACTGAAATCTAATTTTAAGAAATAAATCATATGAAAATAAAGCTTTATGTTGTAGGGAATAACACTAGAAAAGGCAGACAGTAGGGTGTATTGCTGGGCTTCTCTGACTGCCTCATTCTAGGGAATGGATTTGATATTACTGGGAAAGTTTGTTGTTCATCCCGCATTGAAAAATAAAATAATGTGTCCAGTTTTTAACCAAAAGGTGAGGCGATTTCTTCTTGATTTCTTCAGATACAAAGTGGAAACCCTAATTGCTGGTGTTTGTGACTGCAAGCACTTCCATTCTGTATGTTATACTGGATGGTAATGTATCAAGTGGTGAAATAAGTTTGCAGTATTTCCAGTTTTAGATGGCACAGATTTTTGATGTTTACAGTACACAGCTCCAGTCTTTTGCACTTCGGACTTTCAACCCTATGTGTCTTGTTTATACATAATATCTCCTTTTTATAAAGATGTTGTGGCTGCTGAGCTGTCACTTTCTTCACAGACACCTAACTTTTCTCTGAGTGTATGCTTATCTCTTCCATGATATTACCAAAACACTATAACGTGTCGCATGCTCAGCTAACTCAACCAACCATGCTGTGCATTTGTTGGGCATAGATTACCTGTTCTTAAAAGCCTACCGTATGACTGGCTGAAATTGCGTTTGTTCTGCGATGTGATAGGCTGGTGGGTGGTAACAAGCACAGTTTTTCCAAATTTCTCATTTTATATAATTTTATTACCATTTGAATTTTACATGACAGGAAGTCCATATATTGTTCATATTGGTCAAGCCTAGTCCCTGTTCTCCCTTAGTAATACCAGCCTCTCAGTCTTTTAGCCTCCTATAACCAACTGAAACTGGACAGTATTAAATAATAACCAGGCTGGCCTGTACATTTACATCCTGCTGATGCTGATGACAGGATGCATGTATGACAAGTTAACTAAATAAAACTGCACCAAGTTTGAATTATCCTGTAAAGGTTTAAGCTCTAGGGTGTTGGACATGGTATACTAGATGTACCCTGATTTACACCCCGTTTCCCGAAATATCTTCTGTTCAACACAGACTGGATAAGCAGGTTTTTGATTGACAGACTGAGCAATTGGACTACGTAAGGTTAGGCAGGGAGGGTCACTGTGACCTTCTGGGTGACCTCCCATGCCAAAATGAGTATGAACTTTTGACCACGGCATTTGACTTGGGACCTACGTGTGCCTTGAGGCCCGTTCTCCAGCAGGTCTTCTGCAGCCTCCAGCTCTGCGTCCCTATCTGGGCTCTCGCTGGGAGTCCCGGCCTGCCCGTTGACCGCCAGGTCTCCCGGCGACGGGCCACTCAGCCGACCGTCCGTCACAGCCGATGAAGCCGTGGCCTCCTGCTGCTTCTGTAGGGCAGCCTGTTAGGACGACTCATTTTATGCAATATCCCCACAGTAACCAACACGTAGCCCTGCACTATTAATCAGGCGGGCTTGGGGAATGAAAAGAACATTATCTGTGTGTCAACTAGTTTATTAATCACAATAACAAATCAAATCCCATACCTTGCAGACTGATATCACCATTAGGGCCTTGAGCAAAGCTTTTAACCCCAACAACTCCAAGAACTAAGCCTGCTCTCTGATCCTAACTGGTACGCTGTTTTGGACCAAAGTCCGAGTTTGAATCAAATAAATAAAATAAAATACAATACCTAATGGGCCTATGCAAAAATGTGCAGAGAGAAAAGAAGTTTGCTCCTAACAGTTAATGATCCCTGATATGTCCCAATAAGTACACAGCTTTGCGGACACTCCCCCCCCCCCCCCCCCCCCCCCCCCCCCCCCCCCCCCCGCGTACCTGCTGCTGGGCCAGCTGCACCTGGTAGAGCTGCTGCATGTACTGCTGGTAGTGCTGCTCCTGCAGCTGCCGGATCAGCACTTGCTGCTGCTCGGGGTTGCCGGGGTACTGCTGGGCAGCGTACTGCTGGAACTGCACCGCCGTCTGGGCGTTCAGAGCCGCCATGATCTGCTGCCTGCCAGGGGAACCAGGCGCAGAGTTGGGGCGTCTCAAAATGAACCCGCCGGGGGGGGGGGGGGGGGGGGCCAGAATGATGGAGACACAGTTTCCAATATTTGCAATTGGTCTAGTGTGAGTGTCAACACCCCACTATAAGTTCCTAGTGCTTTAATGTTAATTGACACGTTAACTAAAAACATGCGCATTCCTTAAGCGTTCAATGAATCTTTGAGGTTTGAAGAAATGTGTTTACAAAGTGAAATGGGGATTGAGATCAAATTAGCTGAATGACAGAAGTATCATACATGACACACGTCTTTCTAATATTGCAGCTCTATGCTCATCACCATAGTAACAACGACATCCAGGGCTCTGGGAAAGAAGTGTACAATTCCTCAATTATCCAAAGCAACTGTGAACAGAGACGAGGGTTACAATTCACTTGCATTCCCTGGGATTCGAACCCATGACTTTTGTTTTATTAGCACAATGCTCTGCCTGTTGGGCTACAGGGGCTGTCGTACAAAGACTCACTTCTGCTGCTCCATACGCAGTCGCTCTTCGTCAGCTTGCCTCCTCTCCTCCTGCTCCCTCCGCAGACGCTCCTCCTGCTCCCTCCGCAGACGCTCCTCCTGCAGCCGCCGCCGCTCCTGTTCCTCCTCTTCCAACCGCTTGCGCTCCTCCTCCTCCTGCCTGGACAGAAAAAAAAAAAAAAACAGGAGTCAGTGAAGAGTCAGTGAAGGCCAAATAAAAATTAAACAAACATGGCCAGTTTCCCCAAGGTCTCAAGATAAGACAGTCGTTGTTTTGTTTTTGTGATAGCTGAATGTAATCTGTACCTCTTCCTTTCCTGTTCCTCCTTCTCTATTTTGTGCGAGGTAACGTAGGGCGCAAATAAATTGCAGCATTTGTTCAACAGCTTCACAAACTCCACCATGGCGTCTTCCTTTGTCATGTTGCCCAAGGCAGCCCATTCTTTCCTGCAGGAGCAGCAAACTCAGTTAACAAGGCATGTAGAATGAATGTGAGTAATGATCCCTTCCAGGTGCCTCCAAGTGTTTACGCTGAAATGATAAAATCTCTGCCATTTTTACCTTTTAATAACGTTTCCCCTGCTCAAAAAAATCAATTCTCATTTCAGCCTGAACTGTTCATCGTTTTGCTGATGTATAAGAACTTCTAATTTGTTTTGATATCATATTTTCCATTGTTGTGCATTGAAATATTCATCAAAAATCCTCTAAATAAATATGAAAAAACTGGGATACTGTATTTAGTCTTTAATTTAATGGAGAGTAAAAGCTTAGGTTGAATCCACCTAACAAAATAAAAACTGTATCCATATAATTATTAAACATAACATTAAATGTCATAAAATCAGATAAAATACGCACTACCACACAGAATGCTGTAAGTGCACGAGGAATGCAAAAATTATTCAGGCATGTATCAAGAAGGTCACACAATAGCTAAAGTCTAAAGTGAAGACATACATTTTAAACTTTATTTAAAGATATGTAGCAAGCTAGCTTCCCTGATGTCTATAGGTAATGTATTCCATATTTTAGAGGCATAATTGATGAATGCTTGTTTACATACAAAACACAGTCTTATGTAATGGTTGAGAAAAATTAAAAACATTGTCAAATACATATCAATGTATTTAACGGTGTGGACGATGTGTCGAGGTGGCCTAAGGTGCCCTAGTCTTGAAAACCAACACAGACTTACATAATAAATGGGATTTTATTTTTCCTTTGACTCCCAGGCAAGGCAATAAAGAAACCAGTAACTTGCAGCTCACTTTCTTTTCCTTTAAAAACTTCTGTGATAATGGTGATAAGCCTTACCTTCGATCATTTCCCAGGACATCAAAGAATCCTACTTCTGGGCAAATGTCTGGGTTGAATGGACCCAGTAAAACCTGTTTGTGGAGGGCGACAAGGTGGAGTTTCTCCTCATATGCTGGATGGAAAGCTTTGCCATCTTTTTCTTTTGGAGGAAGGAAAGGAAAAAAGAACATTTATTCATATAATTCTAATTAACTGTCCTTTTAAAGTTCAGAACAGCATTCCCAAATCTTGGAACAGGAGGGTCATAATCCAATACAGTCTGCAGATTCCCCTGCTCATCATGCACCTTAATCAACTAATTACCAGGTTGAGTAGGTGTGTCTGAACAGGGAAATCTACAAACAGTGTGCAAACTGGTCCTCCAGGACCGGAATTAGGGAGCCCGAGTATAGAAGCGTCTACGTTACATTACCATATAATTACAACAATGACAAAAAGCAGCAAAGTAAGTTGGTTTAACTGTAAATACCCTTCACTCACTTCCTTGTAACTTAAGTGTCTTATGCTTACATTTTCTCTGTAGTCCTTATCCAGTAAATTATCCAGTTTGTTAATCCAGTTAAACTGGTATAAAAGGTAAACAGGTAAAGATATGTCACAATTACATTATGGCACATAATCCTCAGGAATTTGGTAATATCCTGTAAAGCTATAATACAGCACTGTTACAACAGATACTTCCATATCATACATTTATTTTTATTAAAAGCAACACTGATGAAATGCATTTTAATCTTTTAGGCAAGGTACATTTCTGAATTATTATAAGTCTCTGATCAAGTCTACTAGCACATATTGATGTTTAAGAAAGGAATTCTTCAGCCTTTTTTCTGTGAAGCATGCAGATGGGAGCAACATACACGGTAATAAATGTTGCCTGACATTAACAAACACACAAGTGTGATCTGAAGCATTCTGGTATGTCCATAAGAGAGCCTCAGGTCCAGATGGCAAACAAAATCAGGTGACATCGGGTAGCAATTCAGAATTACAGATGCTCTATGGTTACAATGGTTCAATTAATGATATTTCGATGTTACACTGGTGCGATAGCAATGCACATTCAGTACGAGGCTTTGAATTTTAATCTCTTCCCATGTCGGCGATAATGTAATTTCTACTGATGCTGGGCGATGACAGCAGCCAATCAGCCACACTTGCAGTCTCTCTACATTGTTTAATAATGTATTGTATGGTGTTTTTTTCCTCTCAGTTTAACCAATGGACTGAGCGAGCTAAGCGGTCGACCCTCATCCAGACTCCTTTTTTTGGGGAGAGCATGTGGCTCAGCGGGCTAAGTGTCTGTGCCTGTAATCAGAAGGTTGTCAGCTCGAGTCCAGCTTCGGCAGAACAGCCATGTCTGTGGGCCCTTGAGCAGGGCTCTTAACCCCCAGCTCCCCTTCGCTGCCAAGATTAATCTCACCTACATATGTGTCAGTGTGTCATGGAGAGCAAGATGGGGTAGGCGAAAAGGGAATTTCCCCATGGGGATCAATAAAAGTGTCATTATTATTATTAAATAAACCTGTACTCATTTATTTACTTTCCAATTACTGATATTTAATTACTTACAGTAGTTTTTTAATCAGTGACAGTTCTTTACTTATATCATATTCGACTTACAATATCTTCCAATTACAGTGGGTTCATTAGAACACAATGGAACACTTGTATAATAAAGTTTTCCTCTTTTTAGGCAGACAGGGGTAACACAGAAAGATTATATAGATGAACTGACAAGAGGAAACCGGCATGTGGCAGTTAAAAGTCTTTGCTGCTTAACAAAAATACAGAGAAACTGCTGTCAAGGAAACACAGATGGATCATATGCTTAGTAATATAGGGAAGTGTACCTTCGATCATAAGGTTGCTGGTTCAAAACCTGAGGCAAGCAGAGTGATGTCACTGTTGGACCCTTGAGTAGGGTACTTAACCCCAATAGCTCCAGGGATACTGGCTGACCCTGTTCTCTGCTCCTCACTTGTATGTTGCCTTTGTACCAAAGTCCGGGCTCAATACATAAATGTAATGTAATAATCCAGATCACCTAACTCTCCTTCCTGAGTGGCAAAGCAGGCCCCAGCCCCTCGTATCTCACAATAGCAGTAAATGAACTGTCTGCCACTGAAGAACTCATTTAAAAAAAACATTCAGCTGTAGGCTGCAGGCCATCTGCCACATCCTCATTAAGCAAGTGATGCAATAAACAAATCAGCACAAGCAGTGGTGCAAATGAATGGTACAAAATCAGACGGAAGTACATCAGGCAAAGCACGCCTACTCTTCAATGCAGGTTCTGGAGGTGTGGCCCGTTTTTAGGAAAAGCACCCATACCTGAAAAACTAGGCATCATACACTGACTACTACATAATACCAACTGCATTAAGAGAGAAAACAATGACAATACTGAATGCAAGTAGAGCAGTCATGAATATTGTAAAGTATGGCATGCTACACCATACCATGTACTTGTAAATGTTAATAATCAATGATTACACTTCAGGCTACAGACCAGAAACAACTATAGTTAAAGTTACTTAGTCTGCAGAAAAAACATGCATGCATAGACAGAAATAATAGACACACTCAAACCAGTGTTGCAAATTTTTGTTTTAAGCAACCCTATTTTCTATAGTTGCACAGAAGATCAGTATATGAAGTACTGCAAGAAACTGTAGGGAAAAAAAATCACTTCCCATTTGCAAAAGCCGTTATTCTAAAACAATGCTAATGTCTACTTTATTTCAATAAAAAAAAACTATAAATGGCAATAGTTAAATCAAAAGCAGACTATTTCATCATTAAAATCATACTGCTGGATTAGCCACACAATGAATTATCGCTTGTTCAAGAAATAAACATCTTCTGATGGAAGTGATTGAAATTCCACAATTAATTTGCATTTGTTTACATTAAACAAAGACAGACGCTAGTGAGGAATGCAAGTAAATTCATTCCCCTGCTAACAACACATTAGTGAGATCTAGAGTATCTTCAGGAGACAAATCCTGCTAAGCAACAGGTAAAACAAATGGTTCTACTGTTTCTCCAGCTATCTGGAGGGCTTAGCTCACAAAAATGCAAAAATAAGACAACGTTCTTATTTGCAATAGCAAAAACCAGCAAAAATCTATTTAGCATACCATCAAGTTTGCATCTCCTGGCATTACCAACACCAAAAACATGCGGCACAACGACTCTCAAAAAAAAAAGACATGGGGGGGGGGGGGGGGGCCACAAAAGAAAGCAGTCAGAAGCTAAAAAGGCTCACTTCTTTCAATGCCTGGATTATGCCCTCTTCTGGCTGTACTAAGAACTACATAAACATTCTTCAGGATATGCCTGTGATCAAGTGGTGTATAATGGAGTTCTCAACTAATTTGAGTTTTTGCCTTTTTAGTATTCGTCTAGAAGGCAGCCTCATAAAAAGCATTATGTCCATGCAAAAACCCTGATACAGCAGATACCCCATCAACAAAACCAATGGGAAAAAAACTAAACAAAAAAAAAAGCAAAAATGAAGTTCAAAGACTTTGAAAATCATGTTTGTTTAAATGAACTTCATAAAAATGACATTATGCATTCATAAAGATGAACGGATAATCTATATTAATAAAGCACGTCTCAGAAAATGTGCCAGGACAAAGACAAAATCAAAATGACTGGAAAATTTAGTCTGCAAAATCACTTCACACAAAGAAACCAGACGACCCTACTTCATATGACTCCGAATACATGTTAATTTTAACACCAATTCTGCTTTAACCTTCATTGTTTTAACAAATTACTCCCTAAGCTCAGTCGTTCCATTTCAGATTAAATTCTAATTAATTTCGTAACGCGAGCAAACGTTACTTAGCAGTTTGATTAGCAAGAACATTTTTTATATTTAACAGGTATCACACAACCCTCCAGTGGAAATACCTGTCAAACTCGGTCAGACACAATCAACTGGTTTCAAACACCAATGAGTGTCACCAGATCTGTCGCAGCAATTATCAACCTGACAATTACAACTACTATTATAACCAACAGTTCAGTTAAAAAATAGACTAGTTTTAAAATATGCAGACATCTGAAAACATCTAATGCGACCACGGGGTTTTTTTATTCATTAAGATGGTATTAACTACATGCTGATGTACGAAACACTAATTAACTAAACAATGAACTGTGATTATAGTGCTTGTCTTAGCAACACGCTGTAGCTAATAAAAATCAACAAGCTATATTTGCTTGTCTATTTTCCCAGCAAAATGAAGTGCAATTCAAGTCTCTTGCGCACAATTACCAAGAATTACCCTAGTTCGTTCCCCACTGCAAATTAAAGAAGTAAACTTGAAAAACCCAGCGTCTTAAACTCTATCGACAGTAGGAAAGTGGTAATACCTTTAAAGAATTGCAGTGCCAGATTATATAGCTCCTGGAGAGTAAAACCCCATTTCCTTTCTACGGTTCTGGCAGTTTCGTCCACCTCTCCATCCTTCTCCCCAGAATGACTCTGAACTTGGCCGCCACTGCCGGGTAAGTCAGTCTTCGAGCTTCCGCCGTCGTCGGGTTCGACTTCTGCATCAGGACTCAGTGTCAAGCCGTCGATAGAGACTTCCAGACGACCGGAGCCGCCGGCGCTGCGATCTGGAGCCCGCACCTCCATCGCCATCCTGACTAATGTCAACCGGGGTGGCCACGTACCTACTTCCGACCAGCTCGCGCCGGAACTTCCGGCTGGCGCAGAGGCTGGGTACTAATATTGCGCCGATAATACGCACATACAGAAACATTGAATTCCTAGGAGTACTGTGATTTTATATAATGTCGAACTATGGAATATTATCGTAAATTATAAATTATGATAATGAAATCATTGCGTTTCTTAAAAAGCGTGAAGACCGCGTCGTCGCAACACCCATTTTAATTCCGACTGTGTCAGCAGTACTTAACACAATACTTAGCACTTAACCGAGAAGTGCTTGGTTAGTCTGCTATAAAGTTACATGACATAGAAACGCTAATTCCAAGCATAATGCAGGACATTTTCAGCCCAGGCACTGTTTGATTTTATGTCGCTGTCACATGCGCTTGTTTCTTATGTACGTGCTGTTAGCAATTCTTAGAATGTGAAAATTGTTCATGGTTTTGCCGCAAGGACAAACCTTTAAAT
Organism: Gnathonemus echidnorhynchus; assembly: GCA_026776725.1. Classification (NCBI taxonomy): domain Eukaryota; kingdom Metazoa; phylum Chordata; class Actinopteri; order Osteoglossiformes; family Mormyridae; genus Gnathonemus; species Gnathonemus echidnorhynchus. Next base: position 8,813,060 of record JAODJU010000025.1, read on the forward strand.
GTATTCGATGTACCACCATATTAGTCATAGGTAAACAGGCATGACCAGTGTCACGTTGATTAAAAACTTTAAGTTGCAACAAAATAGACCACGTAGAGAAATCGCTTTAAGAAGGTTGTGTTTAATATTTTCAAATAACAAAAGATATTTACAAATAAACAGCTTAATGGGTAATTTGAGGGTCAACTGAATGGCCATCCACTGAAATTACCATTTATAAATACACAAGTAATGCTTCAGTTCTTTTTAGGTAAAGATCTGCAAGTAACGTGGTGCATTAACTGCCTATTCATTTAGGCTTAAATATAGGCATCAGTCCAACAGCAGTTGTACCAATGGTAAATAAAACACTCTCGCTTATAAAATACTGTTTTATAACTGTGTACAAAATTTGTGGAAAAATGTATATGCTTACACAATTTACTTCTCAAATACCAGAAAGTATCTTGAAACATTGAGAAAACCTTCTCAGCCTCTAAAAAGTACAATTTTACAGTAATCTATACCAATACTTTACAAAGCACTATGTTTGTTAATACAGGCTAAAGTAGGAAAAATTCTGCATTGCAATATTACAAAATTAAAAGGTTTAAAACATTAAGCTGCAAATAAGTATTGCAGAAACTGAACCAAGAAACGCAAGTCGAAACTTTAAGTTTAAGCATTCCTCCATATTTTGCATCATACAAAATACAAAAGTATTTTGTGCTGCATTACCGCCCCTGACACCCCCCAGAAACGCACAAAAATTATCAAGTCACACAAGAGGGCAATATGGGTTATATGAAGTAATGAAAGGTATAACATGCATGCAGTCCTGCTTGGCATCAAAAGGTCAAATGTCAAATTTGTATTGTGCAAGACATCCCCCGCCCCCCAAAAAAAAAATCCCACAACATTTTGGTAATGCATAGGTTAAAATACCCAATATAAAAAAAAATGCAGGATTTTAAAGATGAAAATCCAATAAATATCAGATTAACAAATTATGTGAGACCTGCGTTGGGGTTTAAGTTTAATAATCCCTTTGTATTTTAGAGTGAATGTACATTTTCATTACACTATAAACAAGAGAAAAACAAAAAGCCTTAAAGCTGAAAACCTAAATTTGTTCACTCAGATATTTACTCAAAACTAATATCCAAGTTATTCCAAACATGGAGTAACACAAAAACCCTACCACCACATATTGACACCAAACAATGTCATACAAGTGACTGAAAACAGAAAAACTGACATGTATAAGCCCTCCCCCAGTATCTCATACTATGCCCCTGGATTTACACATCATGACACAAAACAGACTGGGGTTTTCTTTTTTTTTTTTTTTTTTTTTTTTTAGAAAAACTCTTTACTCTCTACAGATTACAACTCAAATGTTGTTGGTGTTGTTGGCAGCGAATGCATGAAGATTCCCCATCTGACTCAAGCCACTCTGAATGTGTGCTATATGGATCTCCACATTATTCTGAAAACAGCTGTAATACAAACAAACATACTTGATTAATCAAATGAAATAAATATTTAAATCAGATTTGAAAGGTCCATTGTATTATCAATCTAAATATTTTTAAATCTGAAATGCATGTCTTCAGATTGTCAATTCAAGGGCTGTGGTTGGATTCAGCCCTGTCTGGAATGTGTAAGCTTGTATTATCTCGCTGGATATTCAAGTAGTTGAAACCACCATCCATACTTGCATGACCAGTGTTATTACAGTTTGATTTTTTTAATTTAGGTTTTTATATGTTTTTCAATTTTCTTTTGAAATGCAGTTTAATTTTACTTTGTGTAGTTTTATTAGTGGGTATTTAAAGGATACATTTCTATTAAATATAAGTTATATACAAGTTTCAGTTTAAGATCTAGTAAATGTATTTCTAGGAATAGACTGAAAGTTGCAGAGCTGTTTTATGGGTCTGATCTATAGAGAATCCCACATGAAACATGTTTCGGGTTTTATTAATGGTCTTCTAAAGGCAACATACTGAATTAAGTTCCCTCTTTAGATAAATAATATTAAACTAATGAAAAATTACAATTTTAAGTTTTAGAAACAATACTTTTTAAATTTCATTCCTTATTTGTGAAAATGTTCTAATTTTTATCGTTATTACCAATAACAAACCTGATGAGTATTCATCTTGTGAATACAGACTGATAAATGAGTATATTCTTACCTGGTGTTGGAACTGTCTACTGAGTTTTTGATGTCATTAAGAGAATCTGTCAAAGACTTGAACTCAAATGAATTTAAATCACTTTCCTCTGCCAAGGACTAAAAAAAAAAAAAAGAAAAAAGAAAATGTTAGTAATATGGAACAAGACAAACATGAAAGGGACCTAAAGGAGTTTGGTGGCTTGCCTTTATCTGCAGCAGCAGAGTGGTGAGGCTGGAGATGAGGTGAGTAAGGCCTTTGTTCTGGACACACAGCTGACCACTGGGGTGCGTGTTGGCCTGCCGCACAAGCTCCTCAGCCTCCTCCTCACAGCGCCGCCGGAGGTCAGTGGGCTGGTCGGCCGGCTGCATGCCCTGCTCAGGGGCCAGCTGAAAAGATCACATTATCAACACTGGACAGGGGCCAGAGATGTGGTGTAACCTTGATACCTAGATGATAAATGTCACTACAAGATAGTCTTGGGCAATGCACAACAAACTGTAGTCCTTTCCAATGTCCTTTCTAATTAGAGCCACCTGTTTGTATGTAAAATGCAGAGTCTACAGCTGATTTACAGTAATAATTAAAACAAATCACTCTGGAACTAAAAATATGCTGTCCATAAATTTAGGTTTAACATTTTGTTTACAAACAAACAAGTGTATACAGGACACCAATCCCTTAATTACCAATAGAATCAGCATTTCCAAAATATCACATGAACGGGAATGATCAACCATGCATCACAGAGTGTTTTCTGTCATTCCTTTTACAGAACTATTTAACTCCTGATTGGCTTACCTTGTAGCAATACTGCTGCACTTCATGCAAGACTTTGTTCAGGTCTTTATTTAACTGCTCTAGGTCCAGCACAATGGTGGCATACCTCTTCTGAAACTCAAACCCAATAGGCATGGAGTAGGATTTCTGCAATAGTGAAAATTAAAAAAAAACATTTAAGCATCTCAACAAAATGCCGGTACAGGCAGTCCCCAGGTTACAAACAAATTGCATTCCCCAAGTCGGTCTTTAAAGTTGAATTTGTAGTAAAGTCAGAAAAATAGGTAAATATTATTATACAGTAACTACATACAGTACGTCAAACCATCTATAGTGCAATGGTTTCACAAGCGTCACAAAAGTGTGTGCAATCATTATTACAAACCATTGTATTTAACCGGAATTTTTTATATAATGGCCTTACTGGCAGCCCATTTGTAAGCACGAGTTGTTTGCAAGTGTGACGTTCTTAACCAGGGGACTGCCTGTATTGCAATTCTACATTATTTAATGGTTACTTAAAATGGAGTGTTCCATGGTATGAAAGAATCTTAAGTACCAGTTTTTCAGCCTCTGTGTTCATTTCCTTGAGCTGCTTAATATGTTCCTTCTTAATCATCAGGATTTTTGATAATCTTGTCTGCAATGGAGAGAATTTCTTGAAAATAAGTTTAAAATTGAAAGTTTAGCATATAATTTATTAACATAAAAAGCAGACTTACAACTTGTACAAGGAATTTGACAGGGAAGCCCCCGAGCGTCTCTCCTTCAGTGCCCAGCATTTTGCTCTTCCAGGGTGACTGACCCAGGAGAGGGTCATTATCCTTCAAAAAGCACAGGTCATTAACTTTTTAAGCAGTTTATGAACATTACTATCCTCGTCTCAACCTCATTTTAGTACAGAGCATCTAAACACGCAGGGAGACCAAAACTAAATCAAGAAATTAACACGTATCCCCATATTAGTCCTCACTTAATTTATTCTAAATCATCAAATCATCTTATTCTAAATCAACATCTTATTAACAAAGTTAATTGGCCAATTCCAGTGTTATTGATTTACCCTCATATTAATGAAAAAGATGCCTCAGAGCATGGACAAGCTTAATATCACCCAGTAAATTTGAAAATCATTTCATGATTTTGGGTTGGATACAGACAAATCCTCAAAATTCATGTATTAATTTACACATTAGAAAGACATCATATTTTTATTAGCGTTACGAATGTGACAAATGGACCTCTGTATGGAATTACCCAATTAAGCTTTAACTGACAGAACACATTTATGCTAAATGCATCAAAAGCAAAACCTATCTTGGTCAGGGCATAGAAATAGGACTGATGGTACCATTAAAGCAGGCTGAGAGGAGGGGGCGTAAGGCACGCGGGGTGGGGTCATTAAGGCTTGGAACCGGGAAGGCCTCTGCTTCTGAGCAAAAGCAGATATAGGCATCGTCTCATGTGGTTCATTGCTCTGCAGAGGAAAGAAGGAAAAGTGGTGTCACTGACGCAACAGCAAGTTCAAGTACATCTTAAAAACAGTTGTTTTGACTAGTAATAAGCATGATAGCCTTGATGCTAAGCTACCATTTATTATCTGTCATTATTAGCCTCTGATAATGTCAACTATCTGGATCAATTCTTATCCGAATTTAAAACTACAGGCTAAACAGTACAAATGCCACCTATTCAGATTTTCCTTCATCCCAGTGCATTCTAATACATGCCACATCACACTCAGTTTCAAGCAATTCATCATATATGCACACAATGAAGCAGAACATATTTTCAGCTGGCCTGCCAACAACCGTACCAGGACTTCGTAGTCAGGAACAGTGTGAGTTCCTAAACCATTCCGGTCAAAGGTCACCCTATAGGTGGCTGCACTTGTGTCAACTGCATCAATTTGTCCTGTGAATAAACCATCGTGAACTCCTCGGAGACGAGCTGTGAAGCAAAAAAATGCATTTCAATGCACAAGACAGCCTTAGGTAATAGGATTGTTTAAACAGTAATGAATAATGTGAAACAATGCCACAGAATTTACTATTTAAGTAATTTAAGTATATAAGTACATATAGCGTGAAAGCAAACATGTCCATGAAAGACAGACCCCAAAAATTCTCCATAGCATTACAATATGGCCTGTTCATTAAAAGGCTAATCAGTCTTAAGAAATAGCCATCGAAGCCAACGTACTGCTACATTTTAATGGATTTGTGCACTAATTCATTGTAAGGGAAGAGAGCAATTTGTTTCCATTTTGACAAAATTCAAAAACACTTCACTTTCAACATCAATGCACTGTATCCCACTGTCTACAAATGTCACCCTATCAAAGCAGCACAGCTCAACATTACCTGTGACTTTCGTTCCTATAACTAAAGGCAGTGGGATTTCCTCTGGGAGGTCTTTGCAATGCGATACATCCGTGAATTTCCTTTGTTGGAGCAACCGGATTTTCTGCCTTTTTTGCTTTAATGCGGATCGTTCCTCGGTGAGGAATGCAGATGAGCACCTTTGGGAAGAACCATACCGGTCTTTTATCAAACTGCATGACCGTCAAAACACATATATGTGATAAATGTCATTTGTAAATGCAAGGAATGTTTTTGGTACCTTTTTTCCTGATGAAGAGGGATTAGTCTCTCAGGTTTTATTTCTTAATCAATTGCTTAATTTCAGTCCTTTCTTTATAGGTAGCACACACAACAAACAGCACTGAACGTCACGTAACAAGAATACACCACCATACCGTCTTGGTTTGCCCATCAGTCTTCTGATAGTTCCCCATTCAACTCTAGTCAGCTTCCTAGTTTTGAGGTTTGGGAACGACTCTTTCAGGCAAAGACAGAAGTCATTATCCCCTTCAAATAGCGGCCTATGTACGAAACAGCCAGAAAATATTAATGTGGAAAAGATCCTAGGCATATCAATCAAACTGACGATAAAACTGACAAAATTATTTTGAGCAGTTAAAATTTAAGACTCACCTGTCAATATTTGAATAAAACCATTCATAAATGCACCATTTATGAGCTTTGGGAAGTTTGAGTAGGTTCCGTAATCGCAACCCAATTTTTTGCGATGCTTTCTTATCCGGTGTTGGGAAGCTTGAAAATTTCTGTGGTACCACAAGCAGAAAAATTATATTTAAATGTAAGACAAGCAAAGGAGCTGTACAATCCCCCCCAAATACCACCAAAATTCCAGGAGCAACAGTACTGCTGTTTTATAAGAATGATTAAGCAGTCCATGCTGCTGTCCTTTCAAAACAGCAAATGCATGTTTGGTTACTTCAGGAAAGGAAGGATAGTGGATTCTTTTAGACCTGAGGCACAGTTGTCACTCTCTGACTTCTTCTAGGAGACCTGGAGGTGAACTGCCCATCGTCATCCTCGTAGACCAAACGACTTCTCTTTGAGCTTCTGGTTGGCTATAACCCATTGGACAAATACAAGTTCACTTATGATGGAGTCAGATTTGCCCCGAACACACATCAAAACTTACAATGAGCTGCTTGAAGTAAGCAAGACAAAAAGTACAATATTCAATATTAATGGAAATGATATTACTGTATCCATGGCTGGAAATGAATTCCTTCCCCTTGAGTTCTGAGACTTTGGTAAACTTTGTTTTTCATTCCACGTACTGGATAAACTTCCTTCTGTAATAAGGAGCATGTTAATTTTGCATCCGAAAGCAATGTTTTTATGTCCCATATGCTGATACACTTATGCTTCTTTGTATAAGACACTTTAATTTTTCTTCATTTGAAACGCATCCAACAATAATTCAGTACAATAAAAGGAATGTCATCCAAAAGGACCAAATATCATTGCAAAGACAGCATCACAGTGAACATACCTTGAAGCATATAACCCTCAAACATATTTATAATGATCATAAATATAATAGCCTTCTTATTAAAAAAGAGGAAATGTATATTCAGCTTAAATACTGAACAATGTGTTACCTTTCAGACTCACAAGTGCTTTTGCAGAAGAGCCTAAAAAGAGAAAAAGGATTTTAAATTCACTCCATGCAAAAAAGGCAAATATGCCATGCAAAAAAGAGGGAAGTATACACGACTGTCTGGTGACACTGAAATTCTGGTTCTGTGACTCCCTTTCTTATTGTACTTGAAAAGGCTAAGAGAAAGTCTACTTCAGACTTAAGGTAACCACAAACAAAAAAAAAAAGTATTAAAAAAATTTGCAAAGATATTCCATGATCTGCATGTATTACTCCAGAATGAAAATCAGAACAAACACAAAATTAAGCTTTAGCAATGATTACCAACAATTTTGGATAATGAATTTAACAGAAAAAGATGACATCACTAGCTTTCAGTGTGTAACCAATTTTGTAGATGCATGAATGAGAAAAAAAAATGTCAAAGTAGCAAAGCGATGTGATTGACTAATCTTTGATTTTTCACCCTGGTCTCAATCTACAGGCACATGCCCATGGTACAAGTTAATACTGCCGACTAAAGTCAGCTGCTTTATGCAATAAATTCAACTGATTTACCTTGCATTCATGTTTTTTCAAGGCAAATTACATTTCAGCTAGGTTATACAGCTAGTTATTTTAGCTAACTAATCCAAGTTTGGCCTCACTTGAAGCAGCAACCTCTAGGCTGCATGTTTATGTTACCCAGGCTGCCATTTAGGTATCCATAGCGACACTGCATTTTGAGCAAGTAACCTGGACTACACAAGAAAACATTTAAAGAAAAAAAAGCATCTTCCGCAGTGCTACCAGAACATCCAGCAGGAACTCCACAACGCACCTGCTGGGCTGTCTCTCGAGACAACTGCAGCATCTGTTTCTGTAACCAAACGTACAAGCATGGAATCGGAGGGATTCCTTGCAGAATAGCATGCCATATTGCAGAAAACAATTCCATAAGCTCCACTGACTCAAAAACACTTTACATGCTATTCTGGCTGCAGGGCATCCAAACAGCCTAAGTGTGACAAAATAACATTTCACTTTTAATGCAATGCACAAAATAGCTTTATATGACAAACTAAACTATACAATACATACATGGCTTGAATATACTACTCAAAACTGAGAATCTAAATGTTCTGCATTCATAATCCTTTATAAGCCTAGCAAAACATTTAAGCAATGTGAACAGGTTGGCCTGAAAATATTTAACAATCATGAAAAACAACAGCATGACTTAACCGTCTAAAGTGAAACAATGATTTAGAACCTTGTCTTGAATATAGGAGGTAAACCAGAAGAAGCAACTACAAAGATGAAGTAAAGAACGAACACAGTGTCAATCACTGAGAAGTTATGATAGGACAGCATAACAAAAACATTCAATCTCAGTACAACACATAGTGAGCCTACAAAGTACTAGTAATATAATTATGAAAGGAACATACATTACTTAGTACTTAGGCTTTCAAAGGGAGAGATTATTTAGAAGGCCAGAAAACAGCCTGGTTTGGTAAACCATATTCAAATTTATATATTATATATATATACATACATACATACATACATACACACACACACACACACACACACATATATATATACATATACCGAATCGATACTTCTGGCTATTAAGGTTTACGAATCTGATGCAGTTTAATAACATTAAATAAACTAGACCTCGACTATACTAGCGAACTCCCTAAGATTTTCATGATTTATGTAACTAGCAGCAACGCAACAACCTTTCCCACCATAACAAAACACGGTTCACTGGAATTAATCAAGTATCAAACAAAGCAGCAAACAAGGGGCAAGTTAAAACCAAGCATTTCCATTTTACATCTGGGCCCATTTGTCTATTACAATTACAATGTCATAACTACCCAGCAGACAATAACCCCTAAGAAAAACTATAAAAAAAAAACATAATAGCTAGTAACAAATCTAGCGTTCAATTAAATAAGGTCAAGTGGAACAGACTTGTATCCATATTTTGCTTTAAGTAATCATCTATTTAGCTAGTACCAAGCATGACCCACGTTCACGTAGCTAACTATTAACGCAGTAAATATTAGCTACGGCTACTAAACTTGTTAACCAACTAGCTACAGTGTTATTTTGACAGCGTTACCTAGCTGCCTCTACAGTAATGTCAAAGCACCGGAAAATGCAGAATTATCACCTACCACATTTTAAATAACGAAAGATACATTCATAGCTAACCAGATAGTTAACGACTGTTTAATTATCCGGAAAAATCCGCAGCATTTATCTACGTTTAAGGTAATTCAATACCAGCCCAATACAACACGGCAATGTACATAATTTAAGACAACCGAAGCTGTTTAGTTCTCCGTCTGAAGATGGTGTATTAAATATAATAATGTGAATGATATCGCCACTGGATTAACTAGCTAGTATTCCTGTCAAGGTTGAAGAGCTACGTTGCTCAAGTTAAACAGCTGGTCAAAACACGGGATATTTGCGTCATATAAACAACCTAAAGCGCACGGCGTTCACGAAATACCACTAACGTTTCGCAGTATTTTGGACTGATTCGTGTCGTTAACGTCTCGGTGAACAGCAAACAATCGCGACTTTTCCCCCGAGCGTTTTTAAAAACCTTACTTAGTTTTCCTGTGACTTACTTTCATCCAGAAGCTGCTCCAGCTCCGCCATCTTGAATCGGCCGCGCCGCTTTTTCAAAGGCTGCCGGTCGTGGTGCATTGTGGGATACAGGCTGCCGGAGAGGGTTCTTCGAATGCCAGTCGCACGGTTCTAATCTCTTTCTGAATATAATGTATATAGAGAGTAGACAAAATACCAGGAACAACTGAAATATATGGTCAAGAGTCTATAGAGAGTGGTGCTACCCTTTGCCTTCACATCAGCTTCCATGCTTCTAAGAAATACTGTTATACAAGTCCTGAATTGTGCGTAGTGGTATACTCAACCAACCTCCAGGTCGCTGAAAGATGAAGGTGGAAATCTATTTCACTTCGCGAACTTCAGAACGTCCTATAAAGTTTCAGTGCTACTTAGGTTGGTGATTTGGGCTTTTGGCTGTTGTTCATGAAGCTGCTTTGTAGTTTTGTTGCAGTGTGCATACAGTGTAATCATTGGACCCAATGAATCATATGAAATGGTTGCCTATATCATTATTGACCCATCCATGTGTAACATTCGCCAACACATTTTTTGAATTGAAGGCATCCTTTGGCTTTCCAGATGTAGGAAAAGTGGATGAAAGATGATTCATTACACCATATAAAGCTGCTTCTTTGTTTATCTGTTTAATTTTCAATTTACCTGTGTTTGGCATATGCTGACCTGATTCTTCCTCTTGGGACCTTCAAATGTCATATTATGACATAAATAGTAACATACATACAGGCCGTGGAGAAATTAATGAAACATTGTGTGAATTTAAAATTTTACAGACACAAGAAAAATGTGTTCTTGGTTACACAAAAGCTTGGCAGAGAAGCATCATTAAAAAATATGATGATACCACCGTAATAGGTCTGATCAGCGAGGACAATGAGACGGCCTACAGGGAGGAGGTCAGACTCCAGGCAGAATGGTGTCAGGACAACAACCTCACCCTCAACGTGAGCAAAACTAAGGAGATGATTGTGGATTTCTGCAAACAGGCAACAGAGCACAGCCCATCTACATCGGAGGTGAGGCTGTGGAGCAGGTCAGCAGCTTTAGGTTCCTTGGAGTCACCCTCTCTGATGACCTTAAATGGTCAAGTCACACTGTGGCAATAGTCAAGAAAGCCCAACAACTCCTCTAATTCCTCAGGAGACTGAGGAAAGCCCTGATGTCTCCCACAACCCTGTGCAGATTCTACAGGTGTACTGTGGAAACCATCCTGACAGGATGCATCACATCCATCTACAGCAACTGCTCAGTCCAGGACAACAGAGCTCTGCAGCGTGTGGTGAACTCAGCACAGAAGATCACGGGCACACAGCTCCCTGCGATCCATCACATCCACACTACACGCTGTCTCAGGAAAGTGAACTGTATCAGGTGGGACCCCAGCCACCCTGCACTGTCACTTTCCACCCTCCTCCCATCTGGGAAGCTACTCAAGTCCATTCGGACGCGCACCTCCAGGTTCAGGAACATGTCATCACATCTGAGAACTCAGGAACAGTTTCTACCCAACTGCAATCAGACTCATGAACAATCAGTAACCTTGTGTCAACTCCACTGCTACTCACACATATACTTCTGCCACTGTCTCTAGGATTCTGGTCTTATTTATTTTACTTATTTATTCACTTCATCATTACATTCACTTATTTATTGTGTGTTTTATTTGTCGACGTCTGTGTTTGCTGTCTGCAGGGGCACATGCAAGTAAGCATTTCATTGTACATGGTACTCGTATTTGTACATATGACAATAAAAGAATTGAATTGAATTGACTAAAGACATGCAGTTTGGCTAACTGGTATCACTAAATGAGCCATGTGTTTGTGAGTGTGTGCATGTATGTGCCCTACAATGGACTGGGATCCAGGATGGGTCCCAGCCTTATATCCTATACCAGTGGCCCCCAATCCCCAGGCCGCGGACCGGTACCGGGCCGTGGGTCATGTGGTACCGGTCCGCGGGCTGCACAAAAAATAAAAAACTTTGGTCACGTGATAGTTACTGCTAAAAATAGTCCCACAAGCCGTTTATTATTATATTTTAAAGATACCCCATTATTATATTTTTAAAATATCCCCATTTTAATACGTCATTTATTTGTATAAATCATTTATTTGTATAAATACGTATACGTATATTTATCTGCCAATTCTTAAAGGCTGCGCCGTGAAAATAGTTTCTGATATTAAACCGGTCCGTGACGAAATAAAGGTTGGGGACCACTGCCCTATACTATCTAGGATAGGCTGCAGGTGACCCTTAAAATACCAGACGGGGACGGGGTCTGGGGGTCCCCGAGTATCATGTTGGGAAACACTGCGATGGTGTATTTATTGATTTCAATGAAATAAAAGTTAAGAAGACTCAAGTGTCACTTTATTCTTGTATTTTTGTAGTTATACAGTCGATTGATTAGCATCTCTATGTGCAAATGTGTTTGAACCCTGCGACGGAGTGGCGTCTCATCCATCCTGTGCATCCTGGGATCAGCTCTAGCCCCCCCATGCCACCTGACACCAAGTCATTTGAGGATGGATAGAGCATTTCAATCATTCAAATGATCATTTATCAATCAGTTCTTCAACATATGTAGGTTAGAAATAAACATTAACTTCTTCTGTAATTATATTAGCAAATTATTAATTTGATTATTATGATGCAGCATGTTTTCTTTTTTCCCATAATGCATTTAATGCTGTTACAACAGCAGTTCTGGCCAAGCTGACATTGCATGTTGTCTGAGACCGAGCTGGACTTCTTCATATCTGGTCTTCACACCTGCACTGCCCATGGACGGAAGGTTCCTGCCTCTGGAGGGGGACACTAAAACAGACATTTTTGTTTAAATTGCACCATGAACTCGTTTAGTCTCAGCATTACAATCTTCACGATGAAAAGCAAAACATTCAAACAAGTTTTGTTATAATTCTGTGTAATTCGAGTAATGCACATCTAAGCAACTATGAGAAAATGACAAATGAAATATATTTTTTCCATTGATAAAGGGAGTTTTTAATCTTTGACACTGAATTTATCTGGAATGCTCAACATACACCACAAGGTATAATAAGGTCGGCAAGTAACATAATGATTAAGAACATGGGTAAGTAATCTGTGTCTGCAACTGTACAAATTAATGATTAATTGAATTCGGTAATCAACAGAGGAATTTTTTTTAGCCTGTATTACTTACGTTACCCTCCAGTTACAGAAATGGACAAAGGGTAAAAGTGTAATGTATGTAATTTCTTACAAACCGTCTGCATTGTCTGCAACAATGAGAACCATATTAGATAATAATAAAGACGACCGCTTCTGAATTATGTTAGCTGTGCTATGTTAATTATGCTGGTAAATAAGGAATTGTGTAATAAATATATGCACAATGACATACCATTTTGATGAACCTGTCTTCACAGGCAACTCGTATCCTTTCTGCACTGGCAGGACTATCCAGTCGAAAAGGGCCGTTGAGTCCTGACTCTGCCCTAGCGGCAGTGATGGCGTCCTTAATGGCGTAAAAAACGGAGGCTGCCAGAAAGAGTGGTGGTTCCCCTACAGCCTGAAATGAGACACAGAAGTATGAGGTTGAGAATCAATCCATCCATCCATCCATCCATTCGCTTGTCCTGGTAAGGATCACAAGATGAAGATAATGAAGATAAAACTAATTTTTTATAAGACAATTACAATAGTGAGTCAACAATATTCCACAAAAACACCAGCATGAACACAGGCAAGACAGAAAATTCCACAGCTGAACAGAGATGTGACATTTATAATTTAGTTGCAGAAATTGAAGAGTATTTGCAGATAAATACTTTGTATAGCTTGAAATTTGCAGAGTACACTGCATTAATCGCAGCAAATTTTGCCCCGGCAGGTGAAATTTATTGGGGGGACCCCCTATCAGTTAATGAAATTTACTGAGAAGGACCCACACCGCTCAGCAAAATTGACCCCAGGCCATGCGCCCCTCCCCATTTGAACACCTGGCCCTATAAAAGTCCGTGCACAGCACTGAGTCACATTAACTACAGTATATGTAGCTTGTACGTGTTGATCTTTGAAAGGCCCCTGAAGAAAGCTGAAAGACTGCCTCTTGTGTCTTACCTTCGAAGAGAAGATGGCCTTCTCATTGGGGGCATCCCTGAGGAGAGACACCTTGAACTCGGTGGGAATATCTCCGAAGGCTGGAATTTTGTACATGCCTGGCCCACGAGTGAGTAGGACGCCCTGGGGGGAGTAGCGAAGCTCTTCCAGGGTAAAGAGACCCACCCCCTGCATGAACGCTCCTTCCACCTGTGTAGACCAGATGGTTCACCATTTTTGCCTCTCTATATCGCATTCACATAGCATTAATTTTAGTTTAGGAAGGAATCAGATGCTACAAGGCTAAGCTGATCCATACCTGGCCAATGTCGATGGCTGGGTTCAGACTCTTGCCAACATCCATGACGATGGTGGTGTGAAGGTTCTGGAGGGAATAAGGTTCTGTGTCATCATGAATTGTCAAGTACTGTAATTTTTATGTTATGAAAAAGTAATGCAAATGTGAAAGTAATAAATATTCTATACATTTTAAATCATATTATGACAGAAGGAATAACATTTTGCATTATTTTATTAATTAAAAAAGCTGGATTTGTCTCTTCATTTTTACATTTGTTACCGTGGTGAGCACCAATAAGTACCCTTTTGCCTTAAAGCAGCAGTTATAGGACATTATCGTAAGCAGTGGCCATTGGGTTTGTGTTGCTGATAGAATTTAGCCCTTAGGGAAAAAATATTAGGAAAGTCTGGTTTATGGCATTATGGGAAATCAATTTCAGCGTGTTCAGTGCTACCTTGTGATCTCCAGTTAGACAATCGATTTCAACTTCTGAACAAGCCACGCCATAGCTGAAGTAGTTAAACGGCCTGCCTTGATTGGTCTCGAAGTCATAACTCAAATCAGGTGTCCTGGTTTGAAATAAAGAAAATCCAAAAAAGTCCAAGCAATAACATTTCTCATTTTGGTATCTCAAAACCTGATGATAGATATTGTATGAAATTTAACTTACTTGTAAAAGCCATTTGCTGATAAATTGACTCTGTCTAGATATGCTGCTGTCACCTGTAACAGAAAGATTTAAAAAGTACAGTTAGTATTGACATGCATGTCACATGCTTACTCGACACAGACAATATATACAGAACTAGGAAACGTGCTCCTAATGGGTGTTTGACAGGAAAAGTTCTGACCCAATCTTCCCAGGTACCCTGAGGGTTCTTGGTTCTGTAGGGTTCTAGACGCTGGATCAAGGTCTGGCAGGCATTCTGGAAAGATTGAAAAAATAATTTTATTGCACAGTTCTTCCCTCATATTACTCATAACCTTATATCCTTATTACAATCTGTCTTGCAGGAAATTTGTCATTAAACTATAATCAGAGACATAACAGCTTGTTTATGGTCTCGGTTTAAGACTGAATCCCTTTATTTAACAGAGGTGGAAATTTCAGTTCCAGAAAGTACAAATCCAGACCAAGGTTTTGTTTCAACCAACCAGCTGAGTACTCTCTGATTATGACTTTATATTCAACTGGTTGGTTGAAACAAAATCTTGGTCTGGATTTATACTTTCTGGACCTGGCATTTCCATCTCTGGTCTGCATATTTTTCATAGTGTCAAATTACATAGAGAAGTTTGGCCATTCTTTTTTTCTGCCTTTTTTCTGGCTCAGGCTAAGGATGTATTATCTGACACAGTCACCCCTGAATCAGTAAATTTGTAGGCTGCGGTTGTCTTACATAGACGGCCATGCCATTGAGATCTGAGGAGACTGAGGCTGCAGTGGGACTGGTGTTGGGCACAGTATTAGTGCTGGTTTCTGTGATGTGGATCTTAGAGCCCGGGATGCCCAGGGTCCGACTAGCCACCTGAACAGGAAATACAGCCGTTAGATGATTTTCATCCAGAGCTCCTTTCACTCATCAATAATTTACACAGATCACAATATTAAAACCTGACATATTTGTACAGTATTTGTGAAACAGTGCAAAATGGTAACAGTGAACATGTCAAATAGGTGCAAACATTAAAATTAATTCTGCTATTTGCGCCTCTTTATTGTACTGGTATCATTTTTCACTGTTCCACTAATACTGTACATATAATTCTGCTTTTATACTCCTTTGTATATTGCAAATTTCTATGTCTATATTTATTGCCCTACTTTTTGCATGTTATATATACTGTGGTGCTGATTGGCACTACTGGTGCTACTAAATGGCATTTCATTGGTTTGATGTACAGTGACTATAAAGATTCATACCTTAACTAAAACTGTACTGAAACCATTACAAAGGAGTTTCTTTTTTGTTATGCTCCACATTGTACTTTTAAAATCTGTA
Source organism: Gnathonemus echidnorhynchus (assembly GCA_026776725.1). Taxonomy (NCBI): domain Eukaryota; kingdom Metazoa; phylum Chordata; class Actinopteri; order Osteoglossiformes; family Mormyridae; genus Gnathonemus; species Gnathonemus echidnorhynchus. Next base: position 8,829,025 of record JAODJU010000025.1, read on the forward strand.
CCTTTAGTACTGCTTACAGTATAGCACAGCACAACATAACTGTTTGCTCGATACCATTATAGCTGCCATCAGTGCAGAAGATCTACCTTGCGGTGATACACGCACCTGGACCATTTTGGTGTGAAGCCCCTGCCCCATCTCAGTGCCACCATGTGTTAGGAGAACAGAGCCATCGGTGTATATGTGGACCAGGGCTCCTGCCTAAAAGAACATGAAGAAGATTACAACAATATGCCACCACCCCAACAACTAGGGTGACCATCTGATCCATGTCAGTGGGGACACTGTGAGTTAGGACAGGGTTTGTAAACTACCAATCAATGACCAGGATTTCACTTTAGCACTGAGTCCTTGCTGTGTGCTGATTGGTCAGTGTCCTATAACCATGCATGTGTCACTAATGTTAACGGGAATCAGCTGTATGAGTCTTTCAATCAAGGAAACAAACCAGTGAAAGCACAAGACGAATTGGACTAATTAGCTGACCACAGGAGCCTTTGAGTTTTAAAGCAGTTTGTGAACCCTGAAGTAGCTCATAGTGTCCTCCCTGACAGGGACTAGATGGTCACCATACCAACAACACAGCCTCACAGTTGTGAGTCAGAGAGAGCTTTCTGAAGACAGAGTGAGTCAGACCAGAGGTGAATAGTTCAGTTGATTAGATGTAAACCCGGGACACAAAGGATATTTACCTGATTGAGGAAAATAGCGGTGAAGCTAATTCCAAACTTGGTGGGTATTACAGAAATCCCTCTTTTCTTCCAGCGATGTTGTCTGGAAACCCATAAGAAATCTGTGACGACTCTTTCTGTGTATGTTTACATGGGCATTCATCAAAATCTCAGCCTAGCTGCCCTTATGCCTACTTGACTCCTTGACAGCAAGTATGTTTCTAATGTGCTGTTTGCCTCACTTGTGTGTCAATTTTGACAAAAGTGTCTGGTAAATATGTAAAATGTAGATGTTAATATATTGCCAATGCAATCTCTGGAAAGAGGGGAATAATCCTATAATTCACATGTACAGTATACAGCCTTCATCCATTGAATGCTTTTGAGAAAAAAATCTGATTTCTCCAGTCCTGACCTGTTGAATTGCTCTATTTGTGTCCTACGATAGTGATACTTTGCGAGGGTCAGGCACTCCTCCCAGCAGCGGCCGATGGTAAATTGCTCCAGACGCTGATTAAAAGGTGTTAGATCTCCCTCTTCGTAAAGGTTCAGTTTCCGAACCTGCAAATAATAGACATTCATTTAAATTCCATGTCAACTGAGGACAGTTCCATGCTGTTCCGTTAGGGAAAATGCAGACTTTCAGAGAATAATGCAGGTTGTGCAGGATTTATTTGGTGATTTTTGTGCCCACAATGGGATGACATCATATTTAGATGCTTAGATGCCTAATTTATTCTGTTCTCATTATCTGAGGTATTATTAGAGGAATCTTTTCAAGATCTGTTTGTACATCTATAGATGTACATCTATAGAAAACACTTATGGTTAGACAACATTTGAAGTTTTGCATTTCGGTCTATATTAACTTACTAAAATAAACCGTAATCAAATCTTAGTAGAATATTCACTGAAGTTAATAAACACATTCTTTTTTTCACTAACAGCTTTCTGATGGCAAACTTACCCTAAAATAATCTGTCACTGTCGAAAATGCACATATTTTTTATTTTATGGTCATTGTTCATTTTGCAGAAAATAGCACTTCTGCAATGAGGATGTAATCCAAGTTGCGACAAGTGTTTCTCAAAGTATGACCAATCAACATGACCCCACTGCTATGTAATTTGGTCTGTCACATAAAGCTGAAGTGACTCTGCAAAACAATTTGATTCATTTGCAAGCGATGAAAGATATTTTTTTTCCCACAGACCAAAGGACTCAGTCTAAACATTCAGAATAGTGGTATTTTCTGAAATCACAACCTTAGTTATTGTCATTACTCACTTCCTCAGCAGGTAGGCCACAAGCCATTGCCACATCACATATCCAGCTCTCGGCTACCATCATGCCCTGGGGCCCCCCGAACCCACGGAATGCGGTGTTGGAGGGCAAGTTCGTTCGGCACATATATCCTGTTCCATGGATATGAGGAATATTGTAGCAGTTCTCCATGTGAAACAGAGCCCTTTCCAAAATCTTTAAAAAAAAAAAACAATGCATGTTTTATGTCAAACCTATCCTTACGAAAATATATTTAAAATCACAAATATGCTAAAGTTTATGATCTTATGATTATTAATAACTGAAAATATGCAATGACGGATAGAGATACAACAGACATTACACACATTTTTCTTGAAACGGTAAGCTTCAGGCTTATTTCATTTCTTTCAAAAACATTAAAAACACGCACTGATAGTGAGAGATCCATAGAATTCCCTGTGTTGCAGTAATATGTCACTTCCAGGGCGATTACTTTACCGGTCTTCATGAAGCCAACCTGAAGAGAAAATGATAACATGCATTTTTATGAACGTTTATAAAGTAGGATATTGAATAAAAGACAAACGTGATTAGAAGTTTACAGAATATAGAATGATATGGTAAATCTTAGATTGCTGAAATTTCACAAGGAAGTACTTTGCCATTGTGTAGTTGTTTTTTGTCCACAATATGGACAACTGACAATATTTGATCACTGGTCTCTCTAACCTCCTGAGACCCCTCCCATTCATTTATGTCCATTGCAGTGGACATTTTGTTTTTGCATCTATCTTTTCACTGATGTAAGGAAACATATTTA
>JAODJU010000025.1:8836968-8849133 GCA_026776725.1 Gnathonemus echidnorhynchus
TGGGGTACACCCTGGACGGGATGCCAGTCCTTCACAGGGCACAAAGCTGGGGTACACCCTGGACGGGATGCCAGTCCTTCACAGGGCACAAAGCTGGGGTACACCCTGGACGGGATGCCAGTCCTTCACAGGGCACAAAGCTGGGGTACACCCTGGACGGGATGCCAGTCCATCACATAAATTAAAATTCGATTAATTGTCCAGCCCTACCACCCACCCTTCCAATGAGAATGAATAACAATTAATTTGTCTAGCGTTAATTGACTGAAATATATCCGGTGCATTCGCACACATGCACATTTTAAGAAATCACCGTAAACTGAAAGCGGTCCCTGTCTCCCAGTCAAGGCCCTGCCATAAGCAATGTGCGATTTATTAATTTCCTCTTGCACCCATGGATGGTTACACTAGAGAGTGGCCCTAAAATGAACGTTTTCAACGGAGCCTGGCTCACATTCATAAACATGGCATTTGGTTTTCAGTATCAAATCAGCTGCACAAGGGCTTCCATTTAATTTAATCCTGGCCAGTTGTAAAAGTCAATTTTTAGAGCTGTGCAGAAAGGTGCAGGACCAAAGGGGTGGGAAAAGGTCAGTTGTCTATAACCTTTTCTTAGACTGCGTGACCAGTCTTCCCCTTTCACGAAATCGATCATCCTGCACCATTCGTTTACATGCGGTATCCAAATGGAATCTCTGGTCCTTTCCAAAGTGCCAGGCGAGGGTGTTAATCTTTTTACTCAACGTAATTAAGGGTGGGGAAAACGCTGAATAAGTGTGACAAACGCCCTTGTGCTAAAATATAAACACAGGCTTAAAAAACTACCTCGATAAAGAACAACGAATATTAAAAACAATATTCAGATTCAGTACATCAAACGGTCTACTTTGTATGGTTTTTGTATGCGCACAGTGCGCTTTTGAATGATAATTATGCAGTTTATGGCAGTTTACGGTCATTGTTCAACATCCATCCATCTAAACGCTCATTCTTGTCAGGGTAATTCAATATTATAATACTTACGTGTATTCCTAGCAATGCTCTGAATCTATGGTAATGCACAAATGCACTACATATCCCAGAGTTCCCTGTGCGGCGCCAATGATTAGGATTTGCAACATACAAATATTTACATTTTATGTAAAACAAATTCATTCGTTTCACTGCGAGGGTTTAGAGAAAAAATAACAACAAAAACTAACTCAAAGTACAACTAATTAAGGCTTAATCCAGTGGGCACCCAGCAAAACGTGAAACTAAAGAAAGTTCAGTAAAGTCAGTGATCTTAGTTAAACACCATCGTAGGCACTAAAAATGAATAAATATATAAGAGAACATGCAATTATTATTAAATAGGTTTCTCCTACCTTAATTGCCATTGTAGTTGCATTTATTTGTCGTATTTAAACCTTGCTGTAAAGTTCGTTTTATCGATTCCTCAAACATGCATTTCTTTCTCAGTGGGCTGAAACAAGGTAGAGTCGTCAGACTGGCTTAACATTCAATAAAAAGCAAATGTGCCCCAGGAGAGTAGACTTTTTCCCCTTAATGTTTCTTCATTTGACAGACTCTCCAGCTTTTAGGCTTAATCCAGTGAGTTTTGACCGCTTAGTTGTAACCTAAGTTGCAGCAACACCACCTTCTCGGACGGAGCAATGAAACGCGGAAAGGTACGGGGCGCTCGCCAAGAAACTTGTGACAAGTTACCCACGTACTTAGGCGTACACTATGAGTTTCCTCAACACTTTTGCTTTTATTTACTCTGAATTAAAAAGGAATATACTACCACGAAATTATTATTACAGTGTCAGGTGACAGTATCAAATACAGTCGTCAATATGTTATTTGTATTTTTCCATCTGTTTAATTTTAATATCTCACTTTTATAATGTAGTTTAACAAATGCATCACGTGGTAACTGATTTATGGTAAACATCAACGGCTTGCAATAAGAATTTTCACATACACTGGTTTACAGATAAATTGTTTAAATTAAAACATACATTTTGGAAGTATTTGCCTTTAGATGACATACGGTGTGCGCGAATAATCATGAAAATAATGATCATTTGTTCATAACATAAAATTAAAGTTAACGATGTGAGTAGGAGAAGTGCTACATTATTAACGAGTTTAGGAGTTCTGCAATATGTTGACAACATATGCTGCTGTCAACGCACCCTTCTGCGGCAATATGTCACTGGCAGTGGCTGGGCGGAGTCCTGTTATTCAGCTCTCCGTGTGCCCGTTGGGAAAAGATACCCAGTGAGCCGCTTATGGTGCACTCTAGTGGAGAAAAACAGTAGTAAAATAAACGCCGTAGGTAGCGCAAGATTGCAGAAAGGCCTCTGCTTGCTGAACACCGACAAGAACAATTTGGCTGGTTTGTCACCATACTATAACGTACTTCTGTAAGTCATTTAAAGGTATTGCTGCATCGGTTGTCGTACAAAACTCTAATTTTGTTCTCAAGTAGACAAATTTGACCTAGGACCTAAAAGAAAAACAGGTTTCGTCCCAGCAATGAACTGACATGAGCTTTCTACTGGGACCAGGCATTAAAAGCCGTAGAATGCTTTCAGCTGTAACTCTGGGTGCATAAATTGGATGTATCTTATCTGAAACTCGGCTCCCAGCTGTTCTCCCGAAAAGACTAACAGTTTTTGTCACTTTTGCATAAATTTCTTGAAGTGTCTGTAATGGTTTTCACACATTACACGGTGTATATTTTATTGACACAACTGCATGTTTGTAGAAGTGTACTGATATTCCAATGTGATATTGCAACATTAAAACTGTACTTTTGTTATATTTACAGGCACAATTTTTGAGTTACAATGTCGTTTGGCTCTCATGATGCGCTGTTTATATTTATATTATTTGTATATATTATTCATTCAGATATGTTTGCTAGGCTGGTAGAATCTATTACCAATTATGGTGTTTGTGGCTCTTTTTCCTGAAAGGAGCATGCATGTGTATCTAGGAGACAAATGTCCCCACAATGTAGTAAAACCTGTTACTTTTAAGCTTGCATGGACATTTTTCAGGTCTCCACAATATAAACCTCAATTTTATAAAAAATCTGTGACTGCAATCAAAAACCTAAAATAGACAAAAGCCTTGTATCTCATTTAGTTACTTATGGTTAGTGTTAGGGCTGGGTAGCAGTTAAGGGTATTATAGTCCAAAATAGTGACAGAATAGGCTGGATAATCAATGTATTGTCCTTATTGGTAGAAATGGCCTCTTACTTTTTGCAAAATATTTCATGGAACGATGCAGGACAAAATGAACATCTGAATGGAAATGGGAGGTGTGAATATTTCTCTGTGTGTCTGTTTGTACTTTGGTGTATTCTCTGTTCCTTTAGGATTGACAGTTGCCGGGGTGGGTCCTATTTGGGTGATTTGCATGGTGGCAAAGTGAGGACAGCTGTTGTATGCTGATTGTGACCCACTCCCCTACTCCACATTATCGGGAGGATCCTGGCCTGGGGTCACGAAAAGGTCAACACGGGTCAAAGGAAGACATTGGCCATTGGTGAGAATATCAAGGCCATGCGTTGCCACTAAACTCTAAGAAGGTAGTCAAATTGTGTAAACTGTGGTTGACTTTTTGAGGTTCTGGTATGAAACAGTCTGTGTGTGAAAAATCGTCATGCTATGTTGCCTTTCGTGCACACTTCCACCAGGGCGAACCAGCAAAGTTGAGGAGATTTTAATTTTATTAGCTGTTTGCATTAAACTCCTAAAGAAATCAGGCACCAAACTGCTGCTTCACACCCCAGTCTATGAAGCTGCATTGTTTTTCAATCCACGGCTTTTGTTGATGGGCCCAGCATGGCTCCGAAAGGTTGCTATGGAAATAGCGGTGAAACCATCAAAAGTGACATGTTTGCCCGGCCTTCCACAGGTGAATCTGGCTGTTTGGCAGCTTCCTCTGTGCCCCCCCCCCCCCCCCCGGTGGTGGCCCAGTGTCGAGAATGAGGGTGTGGATGAGCTGGCATCAAGCAACTACTACGCTGCCTTTGTACATTGTGCTCCTTAGCATACGGCGAATTGTAAAAATGCTTAGTGTTATGCTACATATTAATCTTTAGTGCAACAGTGAGCTTAAAAAGAGCCACAGATGAATGGCAATGATCATTTCCCTCTATCCCGTCAGTGCATTCTGCAGTTTTATCAGTGCATTCAGTGTTGTCAGGTTTAGTGGGCGTAGCAGAGCATGGACCAGTGGTTGTTGAACTGCGCTTGTCAGCAGAAGCAGCACCTTAGGAGGTAATCAGCCGGATGAATACATTAAAGTCAGCAAAGCTTAGTACAGGCATGTTCTGCATTACAGCATTTGGGTCAGCGATGGACTGCATATGCAATGGGGCTCCCATAAGATTTTAATGGAGGTGAAAAATTCCTATAGCGAAGTCATAGCCATCGTAATGTAATAGTGCAACGCATTTCTCACATGTTAGTGATGATGCTGGTGTAAACAAACCTACTGCCAACCACATTAAAGTATAGCACATACAGTTATGTACAGTACATAATACTCGATAGTGATGATAAATGTTATTGGTTTATATATGTACTACACTGTACTTTAGAATGTTTTTTTAGAGTTTACTGTTTCTACTTACTAAAAACTTTACTGTAGTTTAGAAGTGTAGGATATATTATCCTGGTTTGTGTAAATACACTCACTCTACGATGTTCACACAAGGATGAAATCACCCGACAAGGCATTTCTCAGAACGCATCCCCGTCATTAGATGATGCTTGACTTTAAAATTCTTTTTTTGTTCAAATAATGGTTTTCGAATAAAGGCTGATTGGTTTTCCTAATCGATGTTTGTAACCACACTTTATGTCGTGTCTAGTTTAGGGCAAAGGGTGGTGGATTGATAAATGACCGAATGTGTTTACCCATCCATCTTTCAACCACTTACCCAGTACAAGGTCACGGGCGCAAGGCAGGGGAACACCTTGGATGGAATGCCTGTCCGTTGCAGGGCGCACACACTCATTACGGGCAATTTAGAAAGACTAATTCATCTAACTGCATGTTGGCTACGGGAGGAACCCGGAGTAGCCTGAGGTAAACTGAGGTAATCTTCACAACGTAAGGAGAACATACAAGCTCCACAGATACACCAAGTGAGCACGGGATTTAAACCCCCAGCAAACACAATACTGTTACCATATTATATGCAGTGCTTCTTAATTATATCCGTGTGTAAATATGAATTGCATTGATAATTTATTGGCACAAAGATATGTTGGTTGAGGACTTTGTGGAGATAAGCTCAGTACAAATAAACTGTTTTTGGGACCTGGCCTCTATTTTCTATTCATGCATACTTCATTCGCGATTGTACATTTGCGAGAAATGGTGCTTTCACTAAATGTCCCCTTTAAGATCGCCCTTACTTAGGTTTCTTTTAAAAGCTCCATCCCTCTTGAGGTTGTTGCCATTACATGGAGAAAGGAACCTTGTTCTGAGCCTGCTTCTACTGGCTATGCACTCGTCGGCAGACAGAGCCTTCTGTGAGAGGCTGCATTATGTACTCGTCGATGGTACGTATGTGGGCTGCTAGGGCCGTACTTGGTGGCCAGGTGCTCTTTATCAAGTGTAGTAGCGTTGAGGTCAGTGGGGAGAGGAGGGGTCAGGCAGAGTAAGTCACAGGAATGAACTCCCAGCGGGGATGAGCCGCTGTGCATCTGGGTTCCTTTTTGTTCCTGCAGAATACACTTGTTTCTTAGGTGTATGCTACGCAGACTGTGAAATTAATTAATGGTAAATTAATGTTAAGCAATGCAGTGTTTTCACACTGTGGCTTGCAGTGTTTAGTGATCGGAAGACCGCTCAGTAGTAAAGCAGAGTAATGTAGCGATAATAAATGTCAACTGTCAAGTATGCTTTGTGTTTCTCCAAGCCCGATTGATGTACAGCACGTAAATATTAAAGACTGCAAATATATTCATTCAACAAGGAGCATGGCTTATTGATTAACAGCGTTATGCTGTCATTTGTGCTAAATGATGCTGGAACGATTTCTATAATTATTGTGATAATAAGTCCTTTGTTTCAATGAAATGTGTTTGGAATGACAGAAGTAAACATTTATGAATTTATGAATTGCAGAAATATGAACAATGTTAAGCATAAACTACAAGATCCGGCCGTTATTTTTTTAAATAACCAGTAAAAACATTTTAGGATTAGAAAGATATTAATAAGTGGAAATAAACTGTACTGTTAGCCAAAAATACAGACTATGAAATGCAATCCATAGACCTCTTGACTGGTAAATTGATGGACTGCAGTAGTGCTTTGTGCCCAGTGGGGGCAGTCATGCTCAAGCATTTTCGTGGCCTAAATCAGGAGGTCCAAATCCTAGCCCAGAAGGGCTGGTGCCTACGCAGGATTTCATTCCCCCTAAGCACTTAAGCACTCGATTGAACTAATTATTTGCCTAATTTAACTAATTTACCATCCTCTCTCAGACCTGCAGTTGTTGACAGTTTAAAAGTGAGCTAAAAATCCTGTCTGTACACAGGCCTGTCAGGGGCAACATTAGGGACGTGCACTCTCATTAATCTGAATTGTTCCAGTAAAATATCCAGGTGTATAAATAACTAAATATTGTAAGTTGTTTTGGCAGAATCACTTTGCTTAAATTTTCCTACAATGTCCAGTTACTGTTCCACTATTAATACACTTGGGAGGGAAATATTTGGCTGTGTTCATGCTGCATTTTCAGCTCTTAAATTTCTTTTTTTCCTTTTAATATGACTGATGATTGATTGTAAAGTTAACAACTCTGGACTGGTCATTTTCAAAGATACACTGAAGACAGATTACCGGTCATATATAGTATGGAGTAATATATGTAAGTTTCTTGGTTTGTACATAATTCAATTTATGTGCCTTTTCTTTAGAATAAGCCAATGTTTATAAACCACTACAGTTTTTCAAGAGGTATAAAATGAATCAACTAAAAATTGTGGAACATTAGACATTTTGCATGAACTAATATGTTGAACAGTGTAATGGGGTCAGTGTAAAGGGCTCGTATTTGTTGAGTTACGCTTTGTTAATGTCAGAATGTATTTGTTTAATTGTCTTTATTCCTTATGCAACACGCTGTGGTTTGGGTCACCCTAATTTTACCATTGCAGGTACCCACAGGCTGTTCCTGTTCAGACCTGTTCTGGACCCTCTCCTGACCCTTAGCTGCTTAATTTAGTACAGAGAAGATCTAAAATACACAGCACCAATTTATCCCCATGTTCAAAAAGAGGAATAACACAATTGCACGTATGATTCTAATCCAGTAGAGGTCTCTGTAACATAATTTTAGCCACTTAGAACCACACTGAGTGGAAGGTGGTATATTGGACCAGAGAACCATAACTTAATATCTTAATTGTGAGATACAATATATAAAAATGTAAAAATATTGAGATGACGTAGGTACACAAAAAATTATATTAGTTATTGAATGATTAATGTTCTTTAAGCTGCGTATGTTACAATTTGCATTCTTATAACTGTAAATGGTTTATAAACAGAAGAGTCAGTGATATTCTGGTAGTAATGGAAAAAATATAGCTAATAAAAGCTATGTAGATGCATATGAAGGAATGGTTTTTGGTGGGTTAGAGAGTTAGACTCTCAGTTAACTCACAGATATTCAGTATAAAGATTTGGATCTGTCCCCTGGTCTGTGTTTGGTTGTCATGTTCTCTTTTTTCTTTTTTTTCTAATAGACTTCTTCAAGAAGTCCATTTTTCAATCCATATGTCTCTAAAATTTCAATCTCAAGAAAATATGGGACAGTTTTCCATCCAGCATGGCCCTACACCCCATGCTTCTTGACATTAGCTGACCCTTGTTGACCCAAAGAGCATAATTGTTTATTGAAAATGTATGAATTGATCTGTATTTAGAACAGACTTTTATACCTATCTCTGTATTTCACTGTGAAGAGCTGATAATTATGTAACGGTAATGAGTATGCTCATTACCTAAGCAAATCACAATTAAAATTTCAAGAATATTAAACGCTTCTGTTTACATCTATTCATTTATCCAAAGCAACTTACAGTACAGGGGTTACAATTTACAGACACCCCCTTTGCTCCTGTCTTTTTAAATATTTTATGTAATTTAACATTCAACTTGTCCTGAAAATAACTCTGTTCTGAAAATATCAGAACAATGTGAACAGTTTCCCTTCATAAACAAGGTATAATTAAATATCAGACTTTGCGATCAGTCACCAAACATTCCTTAAATCATTTGATCTGCTTACTGAGCAGACCTGATTGTCGTCGTGCCCTGGAGTGCACATGGCCGACTTACGCGTGTCTCTGGTGTGACCTGTTGTGCCTAAAAGTGAAAGCAGGAGCCCTTGAGTCTCCCTGCCATTTTATCTCAAATTTGGTCTTGGTTTGAACACTTCTGAAACTCCACATGTGGAGGATTGTACTAACAAAGCAAATATTATGGGCTCAAATCCCAGGAGAGCGCACAAAAATTGTAACCCTTCCCTTTAGTCTAGGTCAACTTTGGATAAAAGTGTCAGATGAATGAAATGTTATAGAAATATTTGGGGCTGCTTTACATTAACTGCATCTTCATGATGCATTCCTTATACATTCATAAAACATTCAGTGCACCTTCATAATGAATTCATAGGACATTCATAAGCAGCATGTAAGTATATCATAACATCATAACATGCCTTAACAGCTTTAATTTACATTAATAACAAACATTATATGATAATAACAAGCATTCTAATTGTATAATCATATAATGCTTGTTATTAAAGTATATTAAGCGGTTAATGTATGACAGAATGTTAAGGTATACTTGTATGCTGCTTATGAATGTGCTATGAATGCATAATGAATGCATTATCAAGGTGCAGCTCGTGTAGAGCATTACAAAATATTCTTTATGTTTCGGCTGTGGATGTGGGTGTCCACAATGAGGGACCTCACTGAATCGAATGGGATGTTCGACGAGACGTATTTGAAACACCTGTCCTCACATTAATAATCCGTTAAAAACTGATGGTGCTGTATTTCGGTTGACTTTTGGGGAACTAGCTTTCGCCTATGCTGGGTTCTATTGATTTATACATTACAAGGCTTGGATTGTCTTTTCTTGGTGAAAAGGGGAACTTGGTCTTTCCTCGTGGTTTTCAAATCATGTATGTGTCAAACAAACCTAAAGGTGAACAAGAATAAAGTAGCAGTAGATGAAGTTCATCAAAAAGTGTATTATAGCAGTGTCCGTACAGTATTTACTCACAATGTTACCTGAGAGCCGCTGGGAGAGGAATGTCGGATGTGTTGCTGGCCTACGTTTGGCCATTTCACATTCAGACATCTCATTTGTTAACAAAGGCAATTAATTATGTATACAACTGTCGAAATGTAGGTAACCTTTTTTTATTAGTGCGTACACATTCCATTAAATTGTAATTCCAAAATCAAACATTAATTTGAGCATTATAAGACCTCTGCCCAGATACTCCCAGGGAATTTAACACACACACAGCGACAACAATAAAGACAAATAATAAAGGAGAATTCCCTGGTGCGTCACTTTTTAATCTTGTTTGCGCACAATGCAAAAGTAATTAAGTGTGGGGCTGAAGCCGGGGCTGATCGATTCAGCGTGCTATCACACGAGCCAGACCAAAGAGAGTGCAAGAAGGGACAGGATCAGCCTTTGAAACGCCGAGGCCATGATGTCTAATTGTAGGGCTGCTTTTATTCTGACATAGCCATTGAGTCTGTTTGAGGATGTTTTAATGTGTGGCATATCATGGTTATGCACATGCAAATAACTTGTGCAGATCCTTATTTATATATTTTATAAAATATTGCAAGTTATAAATAAATATAAAAAACATAAGTTAAAACGTAGTATCCACAAATCCGCAGCACATTGGTCAGCTTCTAAATTAATAAAAATTTATTTTACTCTAAAAACTCATTGTTTCATTGTGGTTTTTTTCCCCCTCCAATTAACTTTAAGCATTGAATGATAGTCCCTGGCTGATTCTTCTATGAATAAAATGTTGATGTGGGGTGAAGTGAAAGGTGAAGGAGTTCTTGAACAGATGTGACCCTGAAGTGAAGCCAGTGACCCTCCAACTACCCCTGACTCCCGCCCCCATTGCTGTAAATTGTTCATACCGGGACGTAACTGTAGATCCAGGGCTACATCCTGACCTCCACATGATGGTGGTGGGTCTTGGTGACTGATCTTAGTGAGTCATTTCTGCAGCTGTGAGCTATAATAGTTGGCTTCATTGAAAATGGTGAAGATCAGCACCACCAATTATACAAAGTATCTGGGACGGATTACTTTGGAAGGACTGTATTAAACATTGAATAATCCTCTTTAAAAAAAAACAAACGCATTTTATAATTACAAAATTCTCTGCAATTTTTACTGCATTTCCAGTTCAAAGACACAATCCAAACGGATATCAATCAATATGAAGAGTTTGAGTTTGTAATTTGCTAACTAAATACTCTGACATCCCAGAACAATCAGCAGTCTATTGCATAATCATATGAAATTATTTATCTGTAAGCAAACGGCTAATTTTTAATTTTCAGTTATCTTGCTGTTCCGTCAAATATAGTGAATTAAATAGTCAGGTGCTGATTTATGGTATTGTCTGATTACAGGTTTCTTTGGTATAAGTTTCACATTTGTAAATGCATGTTAGCAAAAGCCACTGCTGTGTGCACAAAAAGCCAATCAGCAAACATAAATTACCCAAACAAGAAAATTGAGTTCGATGCTATATTATTAAATTCCAGTTGTGAACCAGGTATGAAAGAAAAAAAAACGTTTGTTGTACATATGTTATATTATGCAAATGATCTTCCACTAAGATTTTAATCATGATATACTGCATACCGCTGTTTGATTTGTTTGATGCGCAAAATGAATGGAAGGCCAATTGATCTTTAACACTCCCATGTGCGTGGCCTGGGAACGAGATTTTTAATGACACTGCATGCATTTCAATGTACAAAAATCCAGGACACATATTATTTTGTTTGATAACTTGGGAGCCTTAAATAGTATATTTCAAGCTTCTACTGTCTGAAACATTTACGTAATTATGGATTACTTATAATACATTGTTAAAATCTCAATCTGCATGAATTTAAACAGTTAACTGGTACATAAGATCCTTCCATTTTTAGTAACCTTCAACTTGTCTAAATAGAATCATAATGCATGACTTGCTTTGAACGTCTTCTTAAACTCCGGGCTGCTTCAGCAAAGGTAGCTACATTGGTCTTCTTGGTCATTGTCTAATTTTTTTTCCCCTGAAGGGCTTGATTTATTCCAGTACTCTTTCTTAGACAAACATGACTCCCTCAAGTGTTTTCATATTGACTCCAGCAGTTCATTATACTAACAGAGTAGATTAGCGTTACCTGTTTCTGCATTGAAATATGAAGTCCCTGTCTCGTTGACCTGCACTCTATTGCTTTCGCATACATAATTGATGTACAGAACAGGGTTTCATCAATGTGGCCTCAACCCAAATGTTTCTCTGTGTTATATATGGTACAGGAAGTAATATCCAACAGGTCTTTGCACAGGGGAAATCTGCTAAGTATTAACTCTGTAACCAGGACTTGTAGGCCATATGTTTAATAAGAAAAAAATCATAAAAAGACTAATGACACAGAGATGACACTGATACAATGTGTATTCCGTTCTATTTCATGCTTATTCCTTTTTTTCTCAGAAAATTTGGAATTGCTTTACCTTTTAAATGTTTATGAAATGAAAATGCATACTAATAGTAAAAAATTATATACATGAAAAGAGCGAGGAGAAACACTCTGTGAGGTTATGTTTGAAATTATTTCTATTTTTCAGGAATACTTGATGATGCTGGTATTTCATTTTAAAACTTGGAAATATAACCCGGTACTCTTTAAATAGAGAACAGTGTTCGATATCGGTTTTAGATAATTTATTCTGCAGCTACTTTGCTTTTTGCTATAAAATGCCTCTTTGTTATTTTCACAGGATGGTACCTGGCAGCAAATTGCTACCTGCTGACATCTTGGCTCTATGTGGGCTGATACTAACTTTAACACCTCCCCCCCC
>JAODJU010000025.1:8849233-8860930 GCA_026776725.1 Gnathonemus echidnorhynchus
CCCCCCCCCCCCCCCCCCCCCCAATAAAAAAAAGGAAGACACCCCCCAGGATTCATCACCTACTGAGTGCATTTGCAACCTCTGCTCAGAAGCTGCAGCCATTCAGGAAAAAATATCCTTCCCTTAGGATTTGGGGGGGGGGTGTTGGATATCTTGAGTGTAAGGGGTATGCTCTCAGATGCACCTGTTTGGCTGAGATTCCAGCTGAGATTCTGACGGTCTCCACCTGTAGCCTGAAATGCAAGGGTTAAAGATTAGGCCACTTTTGACCAATTGATTTTAAACTATTGTTTTACAGTTACTGAGTAATACAGGTTAAAAAGATGATTATTGAAATGTGTGATTTCTTTTAAGAATATTTTTGAAAATTAGTTACTATATTCATCAGTTTAAATGTTTAAATTCATCAGTTTAAATGTTTTCTTTTTTTTAGTTCGGTAAATTGTTGCTCGTATGTGTGAGTTTCATTTGTATGTAGATGGAAACTGCAGGTGAAAATTAGGTGTTTAATTTGAATGGCACTCTCTGAATGGGACAGGTAAATTGTTCTTTTTTCGCCAATGCAGTTGGTAAAGAAAAGTGAATCCGGGTTCAGTCGAAGCAGTCAGTGTTACTTTTCGTAGCAAACATTTAGTAATACATATTGCTTCCCCCCTCCCCCAGCACTCCTTGTACCCATTTTTAAAAGATGCATCAAGTGACAGACGTTCTCCACCTAGAGTCCAAAGGTGGACTCTAACGGTGTAAAGCCAAAGTAAGTGAAAGTTGCGTATAAAACGATGATCATGAGGGAGTCTCCAGTAAAGCACTGGGACGCACAGACCCAGTACCCTGCTTACAGACGGCCCTGGTGACATTTCGCCTCCCCTTCCCAGTCGGAGGGCTCCTGTCGCCTTGGCAGACAGAGAGGCGCCTCTGGGCAAAGTCAGCGAGGGGACGTGTTGGACCCCGAAGAAATTAATGACTGCCTTCCCCGAGGCACCGCTGTTAAACCCTTGTTTACACTGTTAATTATTTTTCACTTAAAACAAACAAAAGGACCGGAGAACAGTGCAGTCCATCCCCCTGATGTGCTGTCGTTTTCGCCACGCGTGTTTACGAAATTTCACAGCTAATGTTTAAAGCTTACCACTCAGAGCAAGAAACAATTAAACGGAGAAATTATCGCATTTGGTGTGGTATGGGTAAAAAGGTTCCGTATCATATATAGATATATTTTTGTGGGCACAATTATCCCAAATAGCCTTTTACTTTAATGAAGAAAACACTTACAGTATAAAATGGAAAACATTACCTCTGGTCATCTTTGCATTTTCCTAGATTCTGTGCTCGGCAATTAACTACCGTGCGCCGGGCTTTACTTATTTATTTATTTCGCCCCTCTCACGTCGAGTGAGAACATAATGCAATATTTCGCGGCGAAGAATTGGGAATCATTTTAGAAGATTGATGCAAATAACTGAATGGCAATTGCTGGAGGGCCACTGTCGATTTTCTGTTCCGAGAGCGCACGACACGGCAAATGCACCTAAATACATACTTCACAAATAACCACTTACATGTTACATGAAGCATTATCTAACAAATAATCATTTTGGGGGGGTGGGTGAAAAAATGTGTTATAATTACAGCCGGCAAAGCATAGTTTCTGTGTAAAATGCATTAGTTTGGCTTGACACATTAATTACCTGTTTTGCAGATGTTTTCCGGCATTGTTGTGCAAACAGTTTTGCGAATAATTACAGGAAAGTGAGATGAAAATAAAATAAGTGGGAGGTTTCTTGTATTTCCACCTTCATTCATGCAGATCGGTATGCGATGCAGCTGGAGATTAGCAAATGGAAGGAAACAAGAGGACCACCCCATCAAGGTTGTCATTAAGACCCGCTCTCCCTTCTTTCTTTTTTTCCATCCGTTTTTCATTATGGATTCAGACCTCATATTCGTGCGGGGGGCAAGGGGGGAGAGGGGAAGGATGTCAGCAAGGTTTTCCATTCAAGCGTCACAGAAAAAAGTGCCCTAATCTGGACGATAAAGAAATTACACATTATTGATTTCAAAGGGGGCACATTATTTGTTTGTTTTTATGCTTATTTGTGCAAATAACAGGATCCCATTGAAATATTCCGGCATGCTGCAGATTTTTGTTTTTACGAATTACAGTAATTTTTTAAAGTGATTCTAATCACAGACAGGCAAACAAGTCTCTGATGGCGAGATGGCGAAAGCGTCTTTGTCCATATAATGCTCCCTACAAAAAGAGATAGATTGTGCCTCTTTGCCTTTTTCTGCCCTTAAGTCAGATGGCAGAACCAGTCTGTTAATTTTTCCCCTAAAATTCCAGATGGTAAAAAAGGATACAAGGGGTGAAAAGATAACATAAATGTTAGTAATGAAAGAAAAGGCACTTAGTCATTTTTTGAATGCGTGTCCTGTATTTGAGAATCAGCAGCATAGGGTTTTGACCAAAGCGCCCACCTGGATGTACGTATACTGACACACACGCGCACAAACGCACGCACACACGCACGCCGCACTCGCACACACACGAAATTGAGGCTTGCCGCTAAGTGAATGCAAATGGAGCCCCCCTCCCGATGTCCACTCTGTGTGGTGCCCGGCTCTCGCAGAGATGGCGGGCGCCCGCGCGGCAGAGGAGAAGGCAGCGCCCGTGACATTTACTCCGCTCGCGGCCAGGAACGTCACGGCGCTGTGCTACCGCCGTGAACGGGTCTAACAGAACCCACGTCTCAGCCTGCCGGGGTCACCCTCCATGTGATCACTTGTTTTTTCCGGTTTAGATCAGAAAATAAAATCAGACTTGTTCTCCACTCATCAGGCAGATGTGATGCTTAAAATAAAATGAAGAGGCCGTAATGTGCGGTAGTGATGTTGAATTTTAATTAACAACTGACAGGAAACACTAGCGTTCCGGTAGTGAGCAGAAAAGCAAAAAAATAAAAATCTGTAGGAAGATTCTGGCACCATATTTTATGAGAAAAAAATGGATTAACACACCTTTTTGATAACTGATCAAAAATGCTGCAATATAGAGTGAAGACCATTCAGCAGCAATTAGCACCAACCTTGCATTCTAAGAGAAAGACTGGACCTGAACAATGCCAAGAAAATGTGCTTCACAACATTCCAGAACCACCAGAACCCTGCACTGAGCAAATAGAGATACCTGTATACGTTTGTGGCACTTGTCTGTTTATCAAGCAGCAAGTGAAGGGAGACCATCACTGGGCTTGCAAACATCTAGCAAAGTCTCATCAATGATTATGATATGATTAACTTACATCGCATACCATTTTTAGTTGTTTAAAAATAACAGGTTCTCGTCTTGCATTATATCAGCATTAGAATTGTTTTTCTTTTGGGGTTCCATACTGCCATCACCCACTGTTATCATACTGTTATCACCCATCAACTGAGACATCAACATGCTTGAGTTGTCTTGAATGAAGTGCAATCAATTTGCCCCAATAAAATCTCTAAGGTCCCCATTATCAGCCAGTATAGACATAATCTTAATCATAATCTACGGCCTGCCCATCATTTTTATCACCATATGCAAGATATATTGACGGTTTGCAATTTTCTCCCATGAATTGTGGCTCTTTTAACTCTATTCAACTATATTTGGAGAAAAACACACACAGATATGTCCTTAAGAAAGTGAACTGTAAGTGTTTCTTTGTTGAATAATGCATGGGCCTGTAATCTTTTTAAAATATTTGTTTTTTTTTCTTTAATCAAGAATTGCATATTAAGTGTTTGCACAATAAAATCACCTTGACTGAAGGTTTCTTCTGAAAAAAGCGCTTGAAAACTACTCAAATTCGACCCTGAAGTATCAAACAAAGAATTTTGCTGGATTACTTGCTGCTCGGTGAAGCTCTGCATTTGAGCTTCATTACCTGAGTGTAAATTTGGGATCTATGTGGAAATCTGGACATCAATAATGACACTTAATGGAGAGTGTGATTTTTATATAACTTTGCTATCTCTGTGCCATACATTTCGTTAGTGATGCTAACAAGGCTGCATCCAACAAATGGTTAGTAAACAAAAGCAGGATTGCCGTGACATTGACAATGTGGGGGCAGGGGCTTCAGGTGGGGGCTGGGTTCTGCTGCTTAAGAATGGTGCAGCTGCTTCCCCCACTCACCTGTGCCAGGTGCCTATGATGTCACCGGGGGGGGGGGGGCGCTTACAGATCTGCTAATATTAGCATTTTCCGGTAGTCATCCTTTGTCAGTTTGCCTGGCAGGAGGCAGCAAGGTTGGCCAAATACTGCATTCTTTTCCTTTTCTTTCAGACCATCGCTGTGTTCATCCATATATGTTATACGGTCTTGCAGGCAAAAGCCGACTATGATTACTGTATTGAGAGAGCAGTACTTCCAAGTCACAAGGCCAGAGACCTCTCTTGAAGACCTGAATTACATTAATTTTTTTTAATTACTGACATAGTTTTTTTTTTTTTTTTTTTAAAAATACCAGGTCTGTCAGCCACTGGGGGTTAAGGGCCCTGTTCAGCAGCCCGATGATGACATCACTCTGCTGACTGTGAGATTTGAACTGCCGACCTTCTAATCACTAATACAGCAACCTAACTTGCTGAGCCACATGCCACCCTCATTAGAGGGCTGGGGAATCAACAGAGAAGCCAACATGAACAGTGGCTGCTCTCTCACGTGATTGCCGTTTGAGCTGTTGGACGAGCTCCTCCGCATGGTGTGTGGGGACGCAAACTGAGAGAAACTAAGATAACACCACATGCAGGGCTCACCGCAATTTTAGCACAATTATTTTTTTTCCCTCCCTGAGATGGAATATAGTATCAGTTTTTTGCTTGGTTTAAAAATATGTGGCATAAACATATCTACCATTTATTTTTTTTTTTAATATTCTTTATTTAAACAAGTAGGCAAGGATTAAATGGTCATGAAATACATTTCAAAATAACATATCCTTATACTTGGACACAAGGTGCATAATCTTTCACAGATTATCAGATGCGCGGTTCATTTTTGTCATTTACAAATCCAAAAATTAGCATTAGGTCTCCTGCTGCTCTTGTCCTTCTGGCATGAAATTAGACAGTATTAAATTTCTTTATCCTAAATGTGGAAGAAGCTTCCTTTAAAATAAAAAAAGACAATAATGCACCTGGTCTACGGCTTTCATGTCCGTCTGCGCAATTCACGATAAATCCACCGGTGTTGTTTATTTCCTCCTTTGCTGTGGCCTTTGCTGTGTCGCACGCGCTTCCTTCAAGTGGCTCTCATTGATCTTTTAATCTTTGATATGCTCCACCGCATCCCTGGGGCTACCAGGTTAAAGGCTTTTTCCCGTGTAGAGTGGAGCCCCACCGAGGTGCTGAAGGTCCTCCGGGCCCCTAGGGGCAACATGGGGTGGGGTGACAGGTGAGGTCGTTCTTGGGTAGCACTTGGAGCGTTCAGAGCTGGACGCCAGCCCCCCCCCCAGCCTTTGAAGTGGCAGGTCTTTAGGAAATGAAACAGAAACGACAACGTGGATTGAAATCCGCCAGCGTGTAGGAGAGGCGACGGGTGAAACAGAAGAAAGGGCCCTTTAATTCAAACGCATCTTGTAAGGTCATGCAAAGTTCGCCGGATGAAAAGGTCAAGCCAAAGGTTGTGTTGTTTTATTCAGCAATTTATTGGGAGAAAATTTACTTGGGTCTTCAAAGGGTCTGGTAGAGAGGATCATAAAAGGAATGTAGAATGTGACTCCTATGTAGGCCGCAGTATGCACAGAAGAACGGCATTGTGGGGTAGATGGAGGTCTAGAGGATGCATAGACTGCCTCGCTGACTAAACCTGGAACCAAAGGAAATCCAAAAGCTTGCCCAATGGCTGGACAGTCACCCCTTAACATTCACAAGGGTTCCGGGTGGAAAGTCACCGCAAATGAAAATTCGTGAATAATGCTTGGGTCCTACCTTAACCCGTAACCTCAACCCATAACAGTCTGCTAGTCTAAGCAATAATGTAAGACATTTATTTGTTAACGATTTCTAAACAATCTACTGTACTGTACACTTTGCATGTCAAATTGCTTTGTCATTTTCTATCAAGACCTTCTTATATAACATACAAATCATCTGAATTATACCCCTATCGTAATGGCGCTTCATTGATCCCCATGGGGAAATTCCCTTTCTGCCTACCCCATCTTGCTCTCCATGACACACATGTAGGTGAGAGCAAGCTTGGCAGCAAAGGGCAGCCACCTGCAGCGGTGCCCATGGAGCTGGGGGTTAAGAGCCCTGCACAAGGGTCCACGGACGTGACTATTCTGCTGAGGCCAGGCTCGAGCTGACAATCTTCCGATTACAGGCACAGAGACTTAGCCCATACACTGATACTACTCTACACACTGGGAGCACTATGTTTTGGACCCATTATTAAAAATGCAACACTGGTAGCACTGAAAAGATTAAAAGTTACTATGTGAAATGCAAGATTCCACAGTCACAAACAGCTACCATGTGAGTGAGGCTTGCCCTTACATTAACTAGTATTATCTATCACTAATATTTATGTTATACGATTTTATGTGATATGAATAACTTTCGGTATTCTTTTTTGGCTTGCAAGTTTCTGTGATCTTTCAGCAAGCTCCAAAAATAGTATTGTTTAATTGCCCACAGGCAACTAATCATGAATAACCAAAACCACGAACATCAAATTCGCAAATGTGACCAGGATGCATTATAAATTTTTGTGCACCATTAATGTAAAATGTAAACATTCATTCGGAAATGTACAGCACTATATATATACAGTATATATATAAGTGCTTGTTTGTCTGTGGTGCTGTTATTTATTGTTATTCATAATTGGCCGCTATACCTATTGTCTTGTATCTTGTATTTGGTAAGGCTTAATATTAACTGCACCATCATAATGCCTTTATAATGCATTCATAGAACATTCATTGCACCTTCATAATGGATTCATAGAACACTCATAAGCAGCATGTAAATATACCACAACATCCTAACATATCTTAACAGTTTTAATATACATTAATAACGAACATTATATAATAATAACAAACTTTATAATGGCATAATGTTTGTCATTGATGTATATTGAAGTTGTTGAGGTATGTTATATAGGTGCACTGAATGTTCTATGAATGCATAATGAATGCATTATGAAGGTGCAGTTAATGTAAAGCATTATCTTGTATTTATTTGGTGCCACTGCTCTGTGTGTGCAGTTTGCATGTTCTCCATATATCGTTTGGGTTTCATCTGGGTATTTCAGTTTCCTCTTATAGACCACAGACATGCGTCGAGGGCCCCACGACCCCCACCATGATAAGAAGTTAGACGGGTGGATGGATGGATGGATTGATGAGGTAAAGAGAAATTACTTTTTGAAAATAGGTTCAAATTAACATATGTTTGCTTGAAAATTACAATAATCACATTATTAAAACTAGAAATAGGAAATAGTGAAATGTTTCAGACCAAGGCATTTGTTTTGGTAGGGTCCTAGAGAGCGGAGTTTAAACCAAGGAGTATCAAATAGATATGCCTTGCCATATAACAGTAACACACACACACACACACACACACACACACACACACATACTGTCCCATATCCACATATGGTTAGCCAGCATATAATAGCTCATCAATGCGGGATAAACGCAATCATATCTAATGTCATATATCTTTTCTATGGCTGATCTTTTATTACTTGTTGCATGTTTATATGTACAGACCTTCCTATGTAAGACTTTACTTGTGCATTTCAAATAAAGTTCTGCTCCCAACATTAAATTGCTAAATTAGCCTGTATGACAGAGAATTTCTCCCAGCATAAGGTTGTTATTCAGGTAAGGTTATTGTTTTTTGTATGTGAATGATGACGTGCTGTGGAATATCTAACAAGGAAAAAAATGTATCTTTGTGTTTAACCGGAATAAATAATTTTTTTTTTGCATTTTTACTACTTAATAAGACACATTATGTTGTTTTTTGGATTTAATGAGCTCTTTCCTATTGAAATCACGCCAGATACTATAAACACTGTTTTATTTCTAAAGAGGTGACAGAAAGCGGTAAAATATCAAGTCAAGAAAGAGAGCTGGTAAAAACATACCCCCAGTACACACACACACACGCACACGCACACGCACACACACACACACACAGATACAGAAACACTGTCTCCTGCTCATGGTTCAGCGGGCCGGTGTGTAGATGGACGTTGAGGGAGTGATGCAGGAGACTCATCGTCCTTGCTCATTGGCCTTGGCTCCGCCTTCTGCCCCCAGAGTCAGGCTGTATTTGAGCTTTCGGGACTTCAGAGAAAACACACATGAGAAAAGAAGTTGAAGGCAGCTCCTGCACTCTCACACTTCGCCTCATCGCCCGCGTGGCTGCTTCTGCCGACCGCGGCCTCTGCACCGCCTTTGCTGCCACATGCTCTTCGCTCAGACTCTATTGCTTTTCTTTGGTTTGTTTGCTGGTTTTTTTTTTAAAGAATAGCTCCGCAGAGCGACTATGAAAGTTCCCTGGACTTAATTTCTCTCTCATTGCTGAGCTCGAGCTGCTTTTGGACACTGTCATCGCTGAGGAATCGGCTACTTTCTACGGCGTACGCCAACCCCGGCACCTCTAGCAGGCCCGATGGGATCGGATGTGCGAGATCTCAATGCTCTACTGCCAGCGGTGCCCACACTCCCGGGGGGCAACGGGAGCTGCGCCCTGCCCGTGAGCAGCGCCCCACAGTGGGCTCCCGTCTTAGACTTCCACGCCGGGTCTCCCTACAGCTCACTCTCCTCCCACTCCTTCATCAAGCAGGAGCCAGGCTGGAACACGGCCGAGCCACACGAGGATCCGCACTGCGGCCTCAGTGCCTTCACCGTGCACTTCTCTGGTCAGTTCACCGGGACAGGAGCCTGTCGGTACGGAGCCTTTGGGGCCCCTCCACCGGGGCAGCCCACGGCCAGCCAGCCCAGGATGTTTGCCAATGGAGCTTACCTGCCCAACTGCATGGAGAGCCAGCCGCCATCGAGGAACCAGGGTAAGACGTCCTGACGCCGAACTTGGGGTTAGGTGGTGAGGCCTCGCACTGTGTCACATTTGGTGCCCTGGCATTGCCCTTCTGGAAGAGTCTGACTCACTCACTAGTGTGACAGCTCTGCTGTGATGCAAGGCCCTCGTTTAGAGGGACTAAGACGCTGGTTGTCATTAATATCATTGTTGTTGTTGCTACATAACCCTGAGTGTGGCACTTACACAGCTTCCATGTTTTGCTGTGACGGCAAATGTACACTTGTGTCATTGTCACTGAAGTGGATCCCCAATCTACTGCTGCGCTTTTTGTTACATTCATTCATTCATTCTTTTTAAGGATGTATCATATTTCAAAACAGGAAACAGAAACTGTTACAAAAGCAGCAAAGTGCAATATATATTTCAGCACCATTAGGAGCAAACTTTTTAAATTGTTCTTCTCACCAGAATCTTTTTCATAGAATCATCAAGATCATTCAATCATATCTATATATTTAGAGTTTACTCAAAATAACTATCACTTTATTGTGTGTGTGAAGTGAAATATTATCAATTGCCTTCAAAAGCACATACATTCAATAACATATGTTAATTAAATTGGCATCGTTTGTCGGACAATGTTAGGTTTTTTACTATGCATTTTAGATGTTGAACCAGATCATAAATAACAGTTTTTATGAAAACTAATAATTGCTTTTAAAATGAACAGACCAGCTATCAGCAGCTAATGCAAATTCACTTAATAAACATCACCATTTTTCTAACTTTTTGAAATCAAAATTGAAATTTTAAACAGATAAAAGTGCTAAAATAGAAACTAACTAAATATAATTTACATAATTTAATGTACTACAAGAAATAACTTTAGTTAATAGGCGTGACGTTAAAGTATTATTAAGAAATAAATATGAGTGTATATTTAGTGAAATTAATTGCTAATAATTGCTAATAAAATAGACACAAAAGCTGCCTCATAACTAAATACATATAAAAGTAGATAAATTCAATAACAGATATTTAGTGTTACTTTAATATAAAATGTATGATTCTGTAAATGACATGAGCACAGTACCACATAAACAGTTTCTGTCATATTCATATAATTTTATGGATTCATTTTATGGTGATCATTTTAAACACGATGGAAAATTTCAGTTCTAGAAGGCAAGTTGATGACCAGGTGATTCTTTAACTGGTTTATTGTGCTGTTGATTACCAGTACGAGAATTATTCAGCCAAGAAGTATTCAGCTTATGATCTCATGGGGATGAGTGCAAAAGGCTGTTCCGGGCCAGAGAGTCATCAGGCTTCTGTCTGTGGTGCAGTGGCACCCCGTCTGGCTCCTTCTGGGGGTGGGCTGTGGGAACAGTGTTTCTCAAGAAATTAAAATGTTTCTGAGTTTCTGGCCTCTGTTTCTTTTAGCCCCCGCCAACAGGTCTTACCCCCATATCTGGACTCACTTGTGGGGGCACTTTGTAGAGATGGGTGCGTGTTCTTTGGAACTTTCCACACATCTTAATCAATCGCTGTTTTTTTACGAGGTTTTATTAAACAAGCCTCGATATCACAACAGTCTGCCCCACACTCTGACCCCCGTATCACATTCCTGCGGGGCTTGGCTCGGAAAACACCGGAAAATGTGGCCGGGAATGAGCGAAGGTCACCGGGGTCCGAGCAGTCTCAGTGTGTGTGTGTCCGTGTGTGTCTCTGTCGGTGTGTTGGTGTGTGTGTGTGTGTGTGTGAGTGTGTGTGAGTCTGTGGGTGTGTGAGTTATTGGGCTGATAAGACCCCACCCTGGGCAGCTGCTCGCTTTGCATCTGACCCCATGATTCTGAGACCACACTTGCAAATATTTCTTTTCCTCAAGATTTACAATAGCAAGTGAAAGACGACCCTTTTGTTGCAATGTTGAAACAAGCATTGAACTCAAAATGTAATTATCAGGGCCAACAGACATAAATTTTAATACGATCTGCTTTGGAAATTACTTTTTGAGTTTTGCCTACTACCCCCTGCCCCCCCACCCCTGCTCCCACAAAGGGAATTTTGTGAGCCAATATTTTAATTTAGTTCCACAATTTCCTATTTTTCTTCTTTAATAATTTTCACTTTAAACTGACTTGAAGCAGATAAACATTATTCATATCTTGGGGAAATATTTAAATAAATGTATGAAGAATAAATAAATGTTACTAATATTTATTCTTGCTTTTTCTTCAAAAGCCAAAAGTCTGCACCGGCCATGAGGAGGTCTATAATGGATCCCACTGGCTTGTCTTACTTTTCAGGATATTTCACATGATTTTCCATGTTGAAATAAGCTTAAAGTGTAAATTAATGACAAAACTTAAAAAAAAAAATTCCCTGGCAAATTTTCCGCGGGGGGCCCTGATACAGGGTATGTGCTTTAATGCTGTAGATGGCAGCCTCCTGTGGAGGGTGTTTGGAAGCTGAGCTGGTCGTTTTGATAAGGAAGTTAATGAGTTCCGAGGGTAATTTGAGGGCGCTCTGTCCTACCCCCCCGAAATTCGTGGGAGGAATCCCATGGTAGCTCACGGCCCCCTCCTTGCAGAGTTCACACCCAACTCTTGCTCCCGGGACATGGACGAGGAAAAAAGTCAAACCTAATGG
>JAODJU010000025.1:8864862-8877234 GCA_026776725.1 Gnathonemus echidnorhynchus
CCCCCCGCGCGGCCCGACGTGCCACCGCCTGCTGGAATACACCGTCTCAGTACCCCCCCTCCAAAAGTGCGCCGACGTTTAAGTGAAAATCCGTCATGCAAAAATTCATTCACCCTATCGAAAAAAACAAAACAACCTTTGGTAGATCGCAACTTTTTATTATTTTTTTATGTTTATTTATTTTTTATTATTTTTTTTGTCAGAGCTGTTACACCTCGATCCAATAGATACAATAAAGCTAGCG
This sequence comes from Gnathonemus echidnorhynchus, assembly GCA_026776725.1. NCBI lineage: Eukaryota > Metazoa > Chordata > Actinopteri > Osteoglossiformes > Mormyridae > Gnathonemus > Gnathonemus echidnorhynchus. Next base: position 8,865,107 of record JAODJU010000025.1, read on the forward strand.
ATGGGGGGTGCGGGGGGTGTCTATTTATCCGAAGTTTCTCCTGATACTCCAGCAGTCTTGGCAGCTTTTAGCCAAGGGAGGTGCAGCCTGCCTGAGAAGTTGCCCCTGTTTTAAGTGCTTCACGCTGTTCACTACCCGCAGTTTCCTCCGAGGCTGGGGGTTGCTTGGGTAAACACACTTAAATACACACTGTGAAAATTAAGGTTAAGGCTCGTCTGGTATCTGCGGACGTGTCTGCAAGACGGGTCGCTTCTGCTGCATGCTGACAGGGGCTGCCAGTGCTTAAGTTGACATTGACAGTTTTTGGTGGCATTCAGTTATGTAGAATAGAGCCAGATATTGATTTTCAAACCATTTGAAATTGTGATGATGAATTATGAACTGAATTGTAATAGAATGTGCAAGTACACAGCATGTTTCCACCACACACACACACACACACACACATTAGGTATAAATATCTTTGTGGGGACTCCATTCATTTCTATCGATATAACCCTAATCCTAACTATGACGGCCTTACTCCCTCCCGAGTCCCATAACCATATGTAACTAAATAGAATACAAGTCTTTTGGCATTTTTAGTTTTTTGATTCCATTGACATATTTTTAATAAAACTAAGTTTCCCCTTGTGGGGACTGAAAAATGTCCTCTCCGGGTCAAAATAGCAGGTTTTTTATCACATTGCGGGGTCATATATACATAACCACATACACACACACACACACACACACACATCACTGTATCCAGTCATCTTGTATTTAATTTAGATTCATATAGGCCAACATCTGACTTTGAATCTGTGTATGCAGAAGGGCAAAGGTTATGCACTTAGTGATGAGCTTAAAGCGAATGAAACCATGTCTTTGTTCACAGATCACTTCGATGTGCATGTCTGGAAGTTCTCTGAGTGAACCTCAGCGTTTTAATTTAGCCCGCCAAAGCCTGCCAGATGTACGCGGGCGCAGACAAATTGGGGAACCGCTTAATGCTCAACTTACAAATGAACGCTTTGGTGTCACATTGGAAATTAACGGCTGGCCCCGTTGCCAAACCTTACACCCCCCCCCCCCATCTTTGTCACACACGAGCGGCTAGATTAAGGTTTCAGTGTGTGCATGCAGAACAATACCCCGTGCGCCAAAAATAAATAAATAAATAAAGAAATCTGCTTAATTATATTAATTTACTGCATCGGAATAACAACGATCCAGGACCCTATCTGACAGAAGGGGTTCGTCCTCCAGAGATAGAGTTGAAGCATCTGAGTCTCTCCTTATTCTGCTTTAATGCCTCTTCCTGATTGCCCCATGGCCAGCCAGATGTTCGCCAGATAAGGCGTTGTTTTGCAGGTTATGATTTCCTATAGCGGGTTACGCCGCCAGTCGCTGTCAGCGTGGGCCGCACTAATTTCTGCTCCGTGAGCGAGGTCGCGTATATCGCCCGGATAATTGGATGCCAGGTATTTGCCTAACAAGATTTCTTGCAAGGGTACCTGCTTCGGCAGCTGCCTAATGCAGGGAAGATGCCTTGGAGGGCTCCCTGGCAGAGGGGCACCCCCCAGCACCAGGGCCCCCCACCACCCTGAATCTAGGCCATGCCAGGGTGGCGGCAAAATTCCAGATCTGGTTACATGGATGGACAAAGAATAATCGATCTGTGATCTTCAAAAGGCTGCTCCTGGGCAGGCAAATATTGATTATAATGAAAATATCACTACTACTACTAGTAGTGCTTCTATTATTACTATTTTTACCACTTCAACAACAACTGCTACTACAACTGCTACTGCTACTAATGCTACTGCTATCACTACTACTACTACTACTACTACTACTACTACTACTACTACTAATAATAATAATAATAATAATAATAATAATAAAAATGAAAAGTCGACCCATTCCACATCCATAACTGCTTATCCACTTCAGGGTCATGATAAACCTGGAAGGATTAGGGTTCAAGGCAGGGGATACCCTAGATAGGATGTCACTAAAAGTCTTTAATAAACAATCAGATAAACAGAACATATTTCTGAGAAAACAACAACAACAACAATAATAATAATAACAATAATATAAATATTTGGACACTAATATAGAAGACCCCTGTGACCCTGAAAGATGGACGATTAGACTCTAGTCTGCAAGTTCACAATAAAAAAAGAGAAACTAGACATTGGATGGGTCCGGGTGACATTTGGAATGCACTGTTCTCAAAATTATTAGACTGCCGTGCTGTCATTACCATAGCAGCGCTGGGCCAATTCATTTTCAAAGTACACCAGATGTGCTCTCGAATCTACTCAGGCAGACACTGAGATTCAGATGTGTGTTCAGACTCCTGATCTTTCTGGAGCCGTCACTGGACCCCATTTGAATTCCTGGCTCGCTCGTGTCCACTGTTATCATAAAAGTGTCAGATGGCACATGCATTGCTGCTCGTTAAAGATATACAATGCTTTGTGTGGCAAATACTATAGTGGGTGGGTGGATGTTGTACCTGTAGTTTAAACTTTGATATTTAAATAAAGATAATGGGAGACAGGCTTGGTCTTTATTGTTTGTATGAATTCCATTGTTTCATAGTCCAGTAACTGCTGTTTGTTGTGTGTTCCTAACACAATGCTGTGTACAAATTAGCTTTTGATGTGTCTATATAAAGTGTAACATTGAAGTAAGGGTTAATCTGTATAATATGCTTTTTATAAACTGCGGCAACATCTTTCTTGTGACTCTTGGATGATACATTCGTTAGGCCTTCAGTTCTATTCCTCTACCTTCTGGCAGTCTAAGAAGCTCCTTAGTAGGACAGAAAGTGTTTATGGATAATCACTGGAAAGAGACAAAGGGATTTGTTTTCGGGTGGCGGAATTCCGCTGGGGTTTTGTGTGTACAAGTGTAGAAAATTTCTTATCTTTGGATGGGCACAGATGAGTCCGCATCTCAGCCAGCTTGGAGGACCACTCAGTAAAAAACTCTGTGGGCATCTTTGAGAGGGTTGGCATTGTCCTTTAGCTCAATAGACCCATCGTTGGGGAATAAGCTTGATTTCCCTTTTTGTTTTGGCCCCCTTCCGTCTGTAACTCCTTGGATTCAGAGTGATACGTGATAGAGGTACTGTTCGGTGTGCCCAGGGATTAGAATCAGACTTCTGGATGGTGGAAAGTGACAAGGACTCGATTGTGTCTGGCTGTCTCCTTCAAGGAGGCTTTAAGGGAGCACAGGAGCGGTTGTGTTGAAGGCTGCCGCGTCTGACCTTCTGGCAAACTTGCCAGAAGCTCTGGATGTACTAAGAGAGAGGGAGGCTTTTGCCAGCTTGTCCTCTGAAGACCATAGTCCAAAACCTCTATGAATTGTGGGAGACATGGCTCACATTTGCAGAGATTTTTCCCCTTTTAATGACTTTAAAATAAAACCGCAATGCTTATGGGGCAAGTGAGCACACCACATGTTCATCAGCTCTGTATTTGGCAAGAGTTGCCTAAAATTGACAAAGAAAACCTTGGATCCGACATATCTGTCTTTCAGCAACTGCTTTCTACTGTTTTTAAAGATATATGTGCTGTGGTTAATTGGGGACTATTCCGTGGCAGGATTATGGAGTAGAGGGTGGCATTGAGTATTACACAGGTTTGGATGCAGTTTCTGACAGAATCAATGCATAAGTGCTTTTATGTTTATTATAGACTGTTAACCAGGCAACTTGATATAAAAGTCATGCTTAAGACATGTACAGAAACAATATGGAATCATTCATGCACAGAGACACACAGTCCCATTTATTACTCACTGCTATGAACTGTTCTTCACTTTGTTGCCTGGGATACCCCTTATGTTCTCAGCACCAGGCATCACGTACCTACTCCTTAGAACCGTCACTGCTCGTACGTCTTGTCTTTTGCTTCACTGAGCGCTCTGGGCTTGTCTGATGTTGAGAGTTCATTTTACGGTATCCCCTGGATGTGTACAAATCCCACGTTCAGAACCAGTGCCTATATCATAAAGGAGCATGTACTAGGATTTGAACCCAAAAGGCTGCTTAATGATTGAGAGCTGGGATTTTCCTTGCTTTATTTTTTTTCTGAGCAAATGCATTTCTTTTCTCCCCACTCTTGCTTCTAATTAACCGAGTAGGCGTTTTATCCCATAATTAGTATCTTCATTTCCTGTCTAAAGCCTCATTATCAACGCGGCAAATTCACCCACAGTAATAGCTTCTAGTACTTAATGATGCCATTATTCTTAATGATACTGTTTTTAGCTACAAAAGAAATAATTACTGTTCACTTTTACTGGAAATGCACAGGGAGAAAAACTGTTTAGATTTCTCCTGTCGTTTTGTTTTCAGGATATATTCAGCCAACGCATGTCTGCAGTAGGGCTTAAGTTGAAAACTCTTGCAACAGTATGGCTATCAACAGATTAGGAGCTGGACGTAGGGCTGTTGCTATGTTCTCTCAGAAAATGTGAAAACTGAATTATTTAATTAAAGTTTATTCCTTATTCTATCAATGTGTTCTTTATTGTCATCGGCAATTTGCACTCAGTAGCAATTCAGTTTTTGAGTTGCATCATAGAGTTGCTGTGGAGAGGAGAATTCCTTCTATCGGTATGAAGAATCAAAGCATGTGACACAGCAAAGGTAGTTTATTAGGAACAAGCTGAACTTCACATAAATGTAAGCATGAACATCGAAGAGAAGTTTTAGTGGACAAGAAAACAAATGCAACACAGACAAAAGTCTAGTAAGAGCTTCTGGTATAAGTGTCTAACCTCTAGTTACAAGATACCAGCTACACAATATGCTAATAAATTTAAATATTTTTGGAAACAAGGTTAGAATGGACAGGTGAAGGCAACAACATGAGAACCTGGGTCGCCAGTCTTGGCCTCCCGCGATGGCCACACCTCCACCTCCTGCAACGTTTTTTCTTCATGACATTTTCAGAGCACCTCTTTTCCCTTCTTTCACGGATCCTCGAGTGGATCGGCGTCTCAGAGGTCTAATTTACTGAGGGGTCGGTCTATTATAAACACCGTCTGTCTTTTTACAGTGAACTTTACTTTGCAACGTACTAGAAATCTGACATGGGTCATTCTGCTCCATTTTATGCTAAGATCACAAAATGCTTGTTCAGAATGAAAAAAGAGAAGAAAAAAAAAAGCCTGCAATAAAGCGTGTCTTCAGGACGATTTCTACAGCATCCTAGGAGTGCTGATTGTATGCAGGGAATGTTGTGACATACTGTAAGTAGGTCATTAGGCCTGACAATGGCCTCATTCACAGAATGCCCTCCTTGTTAGCTTGATATATCAATTATGCTACCCTGCTGTGGTTGCTTTTCCTTTCCAAAAGAGTTTACATAATCCAAACGGCCTTGTCCTCTCCCAGACTTCCCATAAGGACATGAAATACCTTCCTCCCTTGATAGATCTATCTATCTATCTATCTATCTATCTATCTATCTATCTATCTATCTATCTAAACAGTGAAGTGAGTGCAGGAACATCAGCCTTTATCATTGAAACACTTGTCAAATGTACCGAGTTATACAGTTTCAGTCAAATGTTTGGACATGGCAAGCCACCCACAAAGGAGAGTGTCCTATCACATGACCTGGCCACCTTACCTAAACACAGTACAGATAGCAATGTGTTAATAAGGAACGAGATAAATAAAAACAAACAAATAACTAAATAATTAAATATACAAACACACACAGTATGTAGTGTGTGTGTGTGTATGATATATATATATGGTATAAGTCAAAAGTAAGAGTGAAAGAGTTGCATTAACTGACCACCTGACTCAAACGGCAGCAATGGTTTTAACCACAGAGTGAAGGAAAAGCGGCCAATTGGTGCACAGCATATATGTGGGACCTCCTTCAGGACAGCTGGTAAAGCATCCCAGGAGGCCACCTCATGAAACTGGGGTAGGGGAGACAGTAGGGTCAGCCAGTCCCTGGAGCAATTGGGGTTAAGGGCCTTGCTCAAAGGCCCAATGGTGGGATTTGAACCAGCAGCCTTCTGAGTCCCAACCCATGGAGCTGCCCCCCCCAACAAATTATTTTTTTCTTTAATATTTATTAGGTCAGTACATAATTCTATACGTTATTTGACAGTTTTGATGTCTTTGTAATTATTCCACAATGTAGAGAATAGTACAAATAATCCTTAATATGGGTAGGTGTGTCCAAACTTTTGACTGGCACTGTACGTCACTTCCAAAGTGTTTTTTGGTGATCATGCTATTTCTTCATATTAAACTCAGCAGAAATCAGAAGACTCAGATTGCTTAATAAAATGTCATACGGTGTTATTTCTTTGCATTACCGTTAGCGTTTATTTTAAAACTGAGTGTCAGTGTCTCTTGGCGCTGATGCTAAACAGCTATATTTCTATTAAATATATTCCTTAAAGCCTTCCTCTATTCGAGTGTCTCGATTTAATGTGCATAAGGGTATCATGTCTCTGCCTCTTGTCTGAATGATAATGATAAAGTAGGTATTACCTTGTGAAGACTGGAATAAAGAGCTCTTGTTATGAAAACAAGCACAGTTGAAGGAATAAGGACACATACGTTGAATCATATAATTTGTCGAGGTTTCTCCAAAAAAATTTAATAAAAAACAAAATGATGTTATGCGGGTTGGGGCCCTGTTTGGAAATTATTCCCGCTCCGTGTCGATGAGGCTTAAGTTAGACCGTTGGCAGATATTTCCTTTAGTATTACAGTTGGCACTTCGTCAATAAATGGACGTCTCTTGAAGAAGAGAATGCTATTCACCACAGGTGTGATCGTGGGTACTCAAACGCTACAGTTCGTGCGCTTTTGTTTGTGGAGAGCTTGTTGTGCGAAGGAGCACAATGATGGCATTTTTCGACATCCCTGCCCATCATCTTGTCTGACCATGAATACAGGGCAGTGTCTTCATTTGCATTGACCCTTATAATTAGCTGCCAGTTTTTTTTTTTTTGCCAGAATATCATGGCCGATGGTTAGAGATGGTTAGCACATGCATAAATAAACAGCTAGACACATCGGGATCTTCAACAACCGTCTAAGTAGCTTTCAGGCTTTTCTGTTGCTTTCTGAGGGTAATATCCCATTTCCTTGTTAGCACACACTGCACAGTGGTTATTATTGAAATGCATGCTACCAAATTAAAATAATATATAATTGCATAAATACATTAATATAAGAGGTGCAGCACATATAAAGCAAACTTATACGTAATCATGGCTTTTTGACAGATGACCCATGTAGGTCTTCCACTGATGGCATTTTTTTCTAAAATAAAAATTGTGAGAGGATACTCAGACCGCAACAGTTTACGAAATGTCGACAGCGATCAAGCTCAGTATGTTTTGCCCCGCCCACATCACCAAGTGATGACACAAAGGGAGCAGCAATGACTGTCCTTGGCTTTCGACTGTGACAAGTGACTCCTCTGCTCTGCACAAAGGCCCCTGGAAGGGTGGCTTTTTTCTTTTGGGCCTTTCTACTTAAACATACTCCACACTAGGGGTTCTTTGACCATGTTTTTTCCTATACAAGTAGCATTAGCATAGTTTTCCGTGTCAAAAAATGACAAGTAAACAAACACATTTTATAAATATAGAAAAAATCAGTCTGCACCAAATGAAGGTGCAACCATAATTATTTTGTCTGCAAACTAAAAAAATACTTTGTTTAAATGGCTCAGAAATTCACAAACAGTGAACAACATAAAGCGTTTGTGTGAAAGCCAGATACTAAATTTGTAGCTATTTTTTTGCCGCACTTTTGGCGCTAAACAGACTCCTTTATGAAACATGATGGTGTTGGGTGTGAGTTAGCTTCGGTTTTACAGCACTGCCCTCCTCTCCCCCCCCAACCCCACCCGACCCCCCATTCCTACACCACACAGTTCCATTCACTCCTCTGGCATCAGAGCTACAGGAAGTGGAGACAAGTCCCCGGTGTGGGCTGGCAGCCTGCTCAACAGTCCGCGGCTAACGTGGCGCGAAGCACCCCGGCGCGCTGATGCGGAGCGGTCCTGGGAACAGGCGAGTGCTGCTGGAGCACCTGAGGCTGCCCCCCCCAAACACACACACACACACACACACACACACACACACACACCCTCTTCCCTTTCTCAACACCCAGCGGATTTACTGAGGTCTGTGTCCTTTATGGGGGAAACGCTTGCCTGACCAAAAGAACGGTAAGCAACAAGCAAGGCCAATTAAGTCACATTCATATTCCGGCACATTGTTTTAAAAAAGAGAAAATAGTTATATATAATGCCAATATACAATGAACAATTCATCCATCTTCCATAACAGCTTGTCCAGTGCAGGGCAGAGGTAAGTCTGGAGCAGGTCCCAGGAAATTCATGGTATAAGGCTGGAAATCCCAGGATGAGATATCAATAAGTCACATGAATAACGTACCAAATACTGTACATGTAAGAGAGGATAAGTAAGAGTTTTATTGCAAATATATACATACATTTCACCTTGTTTGCATGAGCATAAATTACATGATATTTCTGTTTTCTAGCTTGAAAAAGTGACAAGGTTTTGTGATGCTGGTCATTGGTCAGTGATGCACTGTTGAAAGTATGGGACTGGATTCGGTCACATTTGGTTATGAACAGCATAAGTAAAAAGTGGAATCACAGATGCTTTTCTAGATTCTTTCTAAATAAGGCTTTATAATTTCTGGGGAAATAATTTGCATAAACAGAGGAAAAGAAGGACCTTCTGGACAATTTGCTCAACAGTATTTGTGCCATTTCATAATACAGCATCATGATGTATAGTAACGAAAAGAGTGCAAAGCACTTTTCATTTTAAGTGCCGCAATAAAATTATATATATATATACCTAGAGCCTAATTTTGAGAACCAAAATGAAATGTAACCATTTAAAAACATTACAAAAAAAAACAGTATAAAAATATTTTTTAAAGGAAGTATGAAAGTACATTTCCTCCTTGACGTGTTGGTTGAAAACACGTTATGCCAAAGCCCAGGACAGATAATTCAGGAATATTTAAAGAAAGTAAATGTTGTTAACATGGTGACCTTTTAGCCTACTCCTTTGTAAGGTCTGCGTTTGTCACGCAACAATGGTGTGTTTTCATTGGCAGGGAGGAGCGGCTGAAAAATGGCCACATCCAATGAGAAAGTGGGTTAGGAGGAAAGCTGTTTGATAAGTGGGGATCATTTTGGCCATAGACTGCCCCTGATACAATGCCATGCCGATTAGTGGTCGCATAATGGATTTTGGTGGCGGCCCTGACCAGGTTATTCGGTCAGAAGACAGATGACGAATGAATAACTGTTTCCCTATTTATGACTTTCCTATAACTCCTATATGGATTTTTGAAAATCATATTTTTGCAAAAATGCAAATTATTATATTCTTGTCCAGTTGGCTTATAAGGCAAAACGGTTTTTGTATTATTTTATAAATGTAATTATGTTTTGGATAAATTTATGCTGTTATACATGCTGATAGATACTGAAAACATTAGCTTGCAAATGGTTAATATGGCGCACAAGGTGGTTTAAAAAAGTATTTGATATGTAGAAGTTTTGGAAATGCAAAATGCATAGAACTCAACAGACTTGTCTACACACTCCTTCTGTTGCTGGTGGCAGTATGTAAATTAACCAGCAGATGGCGCTGCGTGCTGCCAGTATGCCCATAGATCCCCCTGCCACCCCCCCCCCCCCAGCCACTGAGTTTTTTTCTTCCGTCTTGGGCATCGTCAACTTCTATTATTTTATTTTTTTACCCAGGTGCTACTTCCCTGAATGTCACACCAAGCCCTTATTTTTTTTCTAACATAAATAACAGATTTTTTTTCTTTTAACCTGTTACGTGGTGCCTAGGCATGGTTAGACGGAGACATGTCTACATCTCTACTGTCTTCTTTAGTGTCACTTGACGACTGAGATCTGTCACTAAAAAAAACGGAAAGTCATCTCACTACAGACATTGGGAATATATGTGCAAGCAACGATATAACCTAAAGCAGAAAGGCGTTGTCAATATAATAATAATAATAATAATAATAATAATAATAATAATAATAATAATAAAGCTATTATTTATGGTGGGTTCCAAACTTTAAAACTCATCTTCTTTTTTACCCTAGTAATTATCCTAGTAATTCTGACCCCTCCCAACCCCCCGCAAACACACCCTTACAGGACTCGATCACCTCAATGTAATGGCATTCAGCCTGGCTCCATATGGTTGATGGACCAGGGGAGTGTTAGGTGATATATGTTACAAATGAGAATGAAATGCACTGATGAAAAGACAAATGTAAATATTGTGAATTACATACCGAAATATTAATTAATGTAAAAGCATAATCAATTTCAACTTTGATTTTAAACTTGATTTATGTCACTTTATCATATTTATTTATTTTGCACATTGCTATTTCGTGGTTACTAATGAAGAACAGAGGCATATTTTTCTTTACATCCATTCATTAAAAATGGTCTTCCTGGTACGATTAGTTTGGTCTTTGTTGGTAGTGGCTCCAGGTCCGTGTCGCTCTCTCACCGCTGTTTGTCTGCTCTGACAGCCTCACGCGGCGGCCCTCAGAGGAGCCTGTGCACGCAGCTCTTGTTCCTGACACTACGCGCTCGTGTACTGGTGTGATTATCTCCCGGTTCTGGAGTGTGGCTCCACGCGCGGCTCCACGTCGCGGCCCGGAAAGCCAAACAAAGAGCTGACACCATTATCACTGTCGCAGCAGTCAGGGAAATTGGCAGGAAGGAGGAGGGAGGAAAAAAAGGTAGACAGACAAAGATTTAAAATCTGCTTCAAATCCACCAGGGAGAAAAAAAAAGGGAATTAAACACACAAACAGCAGCGGCAGGACGGCCGATGAAAGCTTCCGGTTAACAATTTTGTCCTGTGTCAATGGCTCTGTTTTTTGACGGATGTCAATTTCACAAGTTAGCAAGCAATTTAAAATCAGAATGTTTTCCTTGGCGGCTTCATTGTAAATGTGCTACATAACAACCTGGGCTGATCATACAGATTTGTGTAGAATTGGGGTGTATATGAGGGGATGGGTGAGTTCAGGTAAAACACATACAGTATGGAGCTGATTTTCCTGTAGAGGATTCAGCATTCCGTTCACCGCTAGACGTGTGCGTCTTGCAGTGTAATGTCCGCACTTGGCTGGAATCCATAGATGGTTGGTGTGTTTTTGACACCACTAATCACCGGAAACCTTGGGCGTTGGGTCGTCCGGGTCCCACACAACACCTATCTAGTGCAGGCCTGCCCTGAAACACGTCAGCCACTGGCTCCCCTTGTTGTACTGCATATGGTCTATCTCTACATTATTCACGTCTTTAACGTCCTCCTGCTTTTTTTTCAGGGGGGGGGGGGGGTGGATTCAGGAACAACTTCATTGCCGATGACAGATTTATGAACTTCTGCCAGAACCTACCAGGGAGACTGTTGCCATGGATCTATAAATAATCTGCAAGTGAAACAACATGTTTTGAACAAAAAGGGGTTTGGAAGTTGCATTAGGAATAACATGTTTATAAAGTCGCGGATTGGATTTTCAGAATTTTTTTTCCTCCAGCCTTTTAAATATATTACGGCTCCGTGGCACAAATACATTTTTCCATCCTGCAATGGGCTGCTTGGGTGACGAGCTGCCCGTTTGCTTAATTCCGGTGCCTGTTGTGTGTCCGTGTGCTGTGACATTATCACTGATGAGCAGTTTAACTTTCTTATCACTTAAACTGGGACTTGAACACTTAAAAAAGTGTTTCACATTCATATTCTGCACATTTCAAAGGGTATTTGAAAGAACAAAAGAACAAGAACGAAACATTATAGACTTTTTTTTTTACTAGTTTGCAACCTTGTGCTTGTCATTACAGCAATAACTGTGTTTATTTTTATCTGTTTCCATAGCTGTGAAATGGCGTGTGGAAATGGAGTCAAATTCTCTCCATTACCTGGCCATCAGCCCCCACTACCTAACAATATCCCAACTTTACCTCAACGGGACTCTTCAGCCAATCAGTTCTCTGATTAGCAATCTAACTAGGGAGTTGCAGCAAAAACCCGCAAACACAGCGGCC
>JAODJU010000025.1:8880065-8903277 GCA_026776725.1 Gnathonemus echidnorhynchus
GGGGGGGGGGGGGGGGGGGGGGGGGGGGGGTGGGTGTCAGGAGGGGGTGCGGGGGCTTCACAGAAGCGAGCATTCACAGACACGAGGGAGTGATGGATCTGAAAGACGACTCGAAAGAAGAGGCGCTTCTGGCCCTGAACACGCTCTACTTTCATTTAGTCACTTGTACAACAAAAGGTAACGCAACACTACTTTAGAGGACGTGTGGCAAGTATCAGTGTATAAGCTTTATAAATTTTAAACACAGAGAGGAAAAAAGGACTTTTAGCAAAATTGACTTTTCTACTGGTTATACCCAGATACAATAAATATAAGAATAAAAGGACCAGAGAATTTGATTTAATCATTTCGCCCTTTGGAATTTCAACCGGTGATCTTCTGATTTCTAGCACAGCATCCTAACCTGGTGATACACAAACTGCCCCCATGATCCTGGCCATACACAGACATATATGTGTAGATACAGACGCAAAGTGGCAGAAAGCAGGGGAAGCGTGTTACTGCAATGCAAGCCGATGGAAAGGACTGTACAGAAACAGGGAGTAGAATGGAAAAAAAAATGGCAGTTTTATTTTTACTCTTTTCAATGTTTAACGTTGAATAAGAGAAGTTTAAGTAATAACAGTAGAAATCTGATTTTCATTTGACTTCAGTACAGTTACGTGAAAAAGAAAGTACATCAATCTAAGGTCTAATGTATCAGCACATAATAAAAAAATCATCTGGTCCTTAGCAGGTCTTAAAATTAGGTAAATACAACCTCAGATGAATGACAACATATAACATATTACACCACGACATTATTTAACAAAAACTAAGTCAAAATGCAGAAGCAGGTGTGTGAAAAAATTTAGTATATGCTTACTGCTTCCTGGCAGGTGCTGCTCGTCAAATGCATGGTTAACACAGTGCCAAGGAGGAAAGGCATTAGCAATGATCTTAGAGAAGCAATTGCTGCTGCCCATCAATCTGGGAAGGGTTAGAAGGCCATTTACAAGCAATTTGAAGTCCATCATTCTACAGTGAGAAAGATTATACACAAGTGGAAAATATTTAAGACAGTTGCCAATCTTCCCAAGAGTGGATGTCCCAGTGAATTCACCCCAAGCTCAGGACATGCGATGCTCAGAGAAACTGCAAAAAACCCCAAGAGCTCCATCTCAGGCTCAGACTCAGTTAGCATGGTAAATGTTAAAGTGCATGACAGTACAATTAGAAAAAGACTGGAAATAAGTATGGCTTGTTTGGAAGGGTTGCCAGGAGAAAGCCTCTTCTCTCTGAAAAGAACACGGCAGCATGGATTAGGTTTGCAAAGTTGCATCTGAACAAACCACAAGAGATCCGGAACAATGTCCTATGGACAGACGAGACCAAAGTGGAGATGTTTGACCATAATGCACAGTGCCACGTTTGGCAAAAACCAAACACAGCATATCAGCACAAACACCTCATACTAGTTGTCAAACACGGTGGTGGAGAGGTGATGATTTGGGCTTGTTTCGCAGCCACAGGACCTGGGTACCTTGCAGTCATTGAGTCAACCGTGAACTCCTCTGTATACCAAAGTATTATAGAGACAAATATAAGGCCATCTGTCTGACAGCTAAAGCTTGGCCAAAACTGGGTCATGCACCAGGACAGTGATCCCAAGCAAACCAGCAAATCCACAGTAGAATGGCTGAAAAGAATCAAGGTGTTGCAATGGCCCAGTCAAAGTACAGACCTCAACCCAACTGAAAAGCTATGGCAGGACCTTGAGAGAGCTGTGCATAAATGAATGCCTGCAAACCTCAATGAACTGAAGCAATGCTGTAAAGAAAATTGGACCAAAATTCTTCCACAATGATGTGAGAGACTGATAAAGTCATACAGAAAATGATGACTTCAAGGTATTGCTGCTAAATGTGGTTCTAAAAGCTGGTGAATCATGGGGTGTACTTAGTTTTTCACACAAAATTCTGCGTTTTAACTTCATTTTTGTCAATTGAATAATAACACAGTGGAATCTGATGTGTGTTGCTTTACACCTGAGGTTAGGTTTAAATAATTTTAGAACCTGGTAAGGACCAGATTATTTTTATGTCTTGCTGTGTAAAACCACAGAACTGAAAGAGGGTGTACTTTCTTTTTCACATGACTATATATATATATTTTTTACTTATCCGCTAAATCTGTGTGTTTGTTCTTCATGCCAATTTTGCCCTGCCATATTGTTTTGTATCACAAATGTGATTAGGGGTCAATAAGTTGGTGTTGACAAACGTAACTCGACCGCAAGGCTGCTGGGACAATTGCGTATTGCGAGGCATTTTAGCGTATGAAAAGATACATATCGGTCTGTCTCCTTTTTTCAGCGTGAGAACTCAGTCGCAGAAGGTAGGAAAATGTCCTCGTTGCCGAGCAGTTTCTCAGAATGAAAGACAGGAAAGGATGAATTGTGGAGCTGTTCTGACTGACCCAGCGCCCCCTGCCCTCCCCAGTGCCGCCACCACCACCTCCATCACTATCCCCCTACCCCTCCAGTCAGACACCCTGCCACCATACAATTTCGGCCTGGGAGAGTATGAGAAATGGTGCGTGTCTTACTCAACACGTCGCCTGTTCACAGATATGTCTGACTGAACACGGGAAATGTTTCCTTTTATTAAAACCATACAGGAGCGTCTTTGACCTGGAACTTATTAGAGCCGCCTGCCCCATAAGGCAACTGGATGGTTATTTCTGACGCGTTATATTTCTAAAGCATATGACAACATTACATGGAACTAGATTTGCATGTTTGTATGAGAAGCAACTGCACCTATATTCGTTTAAAGAAACAGGGATGGAAAAGGGACTATTTGCAATATAGCCTATCACAAGTTTTTCATAAGAATTTCCTTCCAGAAATGTAATTTTTTGCAAGTACATCTATTCATCCATGCATCTTCCAACTGCTTATCCAGTATTTACCTGTGAAGGGAGCCTGTTGTCTCTCCCAGGCAGTACAGGACATGAGACGGGAAGCCAAGTGGCATGAGTAGAGTTTACGCAAAATGACTCCATTCGTTTCGAGTATTTCCATGTGCTATACATGCAGTCCTACGTATGAGATCCGTTCCCTAAGTCTGTCTTTAAGCCAAATTCGTAGGTGAGTTGGAAAAATCGTAATACAGTTCACAATAGCAATAATAATAAAATGAACTACATACAGCACTGTATTGTATCTCAAGCCAATGAAATGCTGAAGTCATGTGATGTTTTCACATGCATCACAAAGCAGTGCATTCGTTATTACAAACCACTTTATTTAACCCAAATTTTTTATGTAATAGACTTTATGGTAGTCCATTCGTAAGTATGAGTTGTCCATAAGTCAGATGTCCATGTGCTTGCATGATGCAGGGTTGCATGATGGTCTCATACAGTCGTGTGAAAAAGAAAGTATGCCCTCTTTCAATTTTAAGGTCTTACGTATCAGGACATAATAAAAAAATCACCTAGTCCTTAGCAGGTCTTAAAATTAGGTAAATACAACCTCAGATGAACAACAACACATGACATATTACACCATGACATTATTTAACAAAACCTAAGCTAAAATGCAGAAGCATGTGTATGAAAAATTAAGTGCACCCTTACTGCTTCCATAGGAATTATGAGGGTAAGTAGCAACCAGGTGCTGTTAATCAAATGCACTTGATTAATTGATCACCAGAAAGTGTGACGACCTCTATAAAAGCAGAAGTTTGGCAGTTTGCTGGGCTGGAGCATTCAGGTGTGTTAACACACTTCCAAGGAGGAAAGACATCAGCAATAATCTTAGAGAAGCAATTGCTGCCACCCATCAGTCTGGGAAGGGTTACAAGGCCTTTTCCGAACAATTTGAAGTCCATCATTCTACAGTGAGGAAAAATTATTCACAAGTGGAAAACATTCAAGACAGTTGCCAATCTTCCCAAGAGTGGATGCCCCGGCAAATTCACCCCAAGCTTGGACTGTGCAATGCTCGGAGAAATTGCAAAAAAAAAATCAGATTCTGCAGGCCTCAGTTATCATGGTAAATGTTAAAGTTCATGACAGTACAGGCTTATGTTTAATTCCCACTGAATGGTTTATTGTTGAGAAGGTTGCATGTCTCCTTGTTTCCTCCAGATACTCCGATTTACTCCCATTAGGTGATTTTTGTGTGTCTAGATTGATTGTGTGACTCATGCCTTGTGTCGTTCTGGATAAGATCCAGACTCGCTATGATTCTGTATTGAATAATCAGAATGAAAGTTGAATAGATATTTGGGTATATGAGTTATTTATTGAATACAACATTCTATAATTGGATGCAAGAGCACATGGTTTATCTAGTTACTGAAGAACTCATTTCCTAGTAAGCTCAACAAAAATGACCTTTTTGTATTGTATTCTATATCCACCTGAGTTTCATCTGGATCTGTCAATGATTTCATTGAGCAGCAGTGTAACTGCACACCCAGTTCTCTAATTTGGATAGCAATAAATAAGGGAGAATGGCCCCTGATTACCCAGAGGAAGTGATACTTAGGAAAGGTATACATCACTAGAAACTGCATTACTTTTCTTTGAGGTCACGACCCCAATTAGGAAACAATACTGCTTCCAAGATCCCAGAGTGAATGTTCCTACGTCTTAAGGAACAGTGTATGACTTATCCCTGCCACACAGCTTCGCTTGTCTGCCTGAACAACGGCACCCTCAAGGTTTTTCTATGTCGTCATCTCCGGTTCTTCAACGTGGTGCTTCAGGTTTATATGAATGAACATGGATGTAAGGACTGAGGGGTGGGGGGGACGTGTAACCCCCATATTTAATCTGATGTTATTCTTTATCCCAATTAATACTCCTTTGTATTAAAATTAAGTTTCTTCCCCTCAATAACAAATGCTTTCCTAAACCCTTGTGAATAAATATATACAAACATGGTACTTCCACTTTGAGCCTTGTGATTGTTTTAAACTAGTGTATCGTACAGAATAGTCATGTGGAAAAAAAGACAACACCCTCTTTCAGTTCTATGGCTCATTGTCCTGTTGCATGACCCAGTTTTGGCCAAGCTTTAGCTGTTGGACAGATGGTCTTACATTTGACTCTACAATACATTGGTATGCAGAGGAGTTCATGGTCAGACTCAATGACTGCAAGGTGCCCAGGTCCTGTGGCTGCAAAACAAGCCCAAATCATCATCCCTCCACCACTGTGCTTGACAGTTGGTATGAAGTGCTTGTGCTGATATGCTGTGTTTGGTTTTTGCCAAACGTGGCACTGTGCAAATTGTTTGGAAGTGGCCTTCTAACCCTGCCCAGATTGATGGGCAGCAGCAATTGCTTCTCTAAGATCATTGCTGATTGTCTTTCCTCCTCTGCATTGTGTTACCACAACTGAATGCTGCAGGCCAGCAAACTGCCAAACTTCTGCTTTTATAGAGGTGGTCACACTTGCTGATCAATTAATCAAGTGCATTTGATTAGCTACACCTGGCTGCTACTTACCCTCTTAATTCCTATGGAAGCAGTAAGGGTGTACTTAATTTTTCACACTGCTTCTGCATTTTGGCTTAGGTTTTGTTAATGACATGGTGTAATATGTCATGTGTTGTTCATTTCAGGTTGTATTTACCTAGTTTTAAGACCTGCTAAGGACCAGATTATTTTTTTATGCCCTTATAAATAAAACCTTAGATTGAAAGAGGGTGTACTTTCTTTTTCACACTACTGTTGTATATAATATGCAAGCACTATTTACGTTATAGTACAGAGACATTTATAAACAAATTTTAAAACTGATTCCCCAAAGAATATAAAAGCACTATATTTATTGTTGGAAATATAGTGTAGCTACATCTTGTTGGAATAATACATGAAGTGTGTCTCAGTCGAATAATTAAAATGCAATTTGAAGTTGCATTTGTGATGCACATGTCCCTCTCTGTGGTAAAAGAATGTTATTAATTTCTAAGATTAATATAAAGGTATACTGCAGAACCTTGTGCATTACTGAATCATAAAGTCGTGACCAAACATTGTGTTGGATGTGCTTCAGTTACATTTGAAATTTGACAGCACAACAGTATTTTCCATAAACACGACAATAGTGACTATAAGTATTAGAATGTGATCCTCTATGTACTCCAAGCACTCGTAATATTGGTACGTTTACAGTAGGCATGTTTTTTTTTTTTTTCTCGATAAGCTACTTTACGAGCCACCAGACATATAGCAACACCTGTTTCCCCTTGTTCAGAGGCCGGCCTTTAGCACGGGAAGAAAATAAAGAGCAGAGTATGAATCCAGTAAGGGAAATGGATAAATATTTGTTTTGTCAATAGCATCATTTCCATTTTGCCCCTCACCACGAAGGCCATTTAGGCAATTATCAAGTCTGCGATGGAAAGAACATCCTTCTGTTCTGCCGCGCTCGCTTCTCCGCTTCCGCCGCGGCCATTTACCTTCCCTATTAGCGTCAGGCTTTGTCGGACTTGTTGGCAAATGTTGCCGTAATTATCTTGACAAGTCCAATTCCCCAGCAAAGGAAGGTTATTGCTGTTAATTTGCCTCGGAGAGGATGAGCGTGCTGGATGAAGAAGCCTTGGGGGTGCTGGAGTGTTAGCATGGGGGCTCACTGTGGACAGCTGGGAGATTCTCCTTAATATGCTCATACCCTGTTTACATGGAAACATACCTAAGGGAGCTCATCATGAATACTCTCTTTGCTCTCTTTCGTTTAGTGTCTTGAAAACTCAAGGCACTGTACATTTAAGATACAAACAAACCAGACGCAGAGTTCCGAGAAGTGCTTGATGAAACTATAACGACAGATTACGAGAATTAGCGTAGCATTTGTCCTTGAGTTGTTCTTGCGTTTACCATGATTTTAATTGTGGATTATAATTTCTGTGACTTTTTAAATGCCTGATATGGACAGAGAGAGAGCAAAGCCCCACAATCTCCTTCCCAGTCTGTCAAGCCTGGAAAGATCTGCATTGCAGCCCCAAGGCCCAGAGCTCTGCATGTTGCAGAGTCATTTGATTAAGTCTTCCTCTTTCCTCCGCTTCTTTATTTAGGGGCTGGAAGCATATGCTAAGCGGGGAGATGTATAACTGGTGAGACTTGGGCACCATCCCGTTTGAAACGCTCGCGGGCAAGGGGAGCCGAGTAGCAAGAAACAGGAGGTGGGGGTTTGAAACAATGCAGGCCCATTCCAAGCCCCTCTGTTCTGCCATTGAGCTTGAATGTGACGCCAGGTGTCCGGACCAACAACTGGCATTTTTTCTCTCGCCTAATGCCCATCAGAGCGAAGAACCAAGAAAGTGATCTGAAGCCCGTCAAGCTCTCCAACTCTCCCCCCTCCCACCCCCCACCCCCTTAGCGGGGATGAATTCAGACTCTGTTTCTCCTTCAGAGTGGTAAGGCGTGCCAAAGCCCGTCCAATGTGCTGTTGGACTGTACGGCTGCTCGTTTCGGTCCTCGACAGAAATGCACGCTTGGCAGCCTCACAGACAGGTGGGCTGGCGAGGGCTTCCTTTCAAAGGGAGTTATACATCTGAAAACGTCCCCCCGCTACCCCCCCCCCCCACCCCNNNNCACTGCTGCCCCTTTCATTTGCTTATGAAGTATTAATATGTTTTACTAGGAGATTCGGCATTTTGTTTCATATCTGTTTTTAGGCACAATTTGATAATCATTAACCTAATCCAGCCTGACTGTTTTAAGTCGAGAGATTATATTAAACTTACACATATAAAAACAAATATCAGTTTCAGTGGTACGCGTACAATTTGTGATACTCTTATTTTGAAATCAAATTTGTGCTGCGATCATGAGCTGTTTTGTAAATTAACGTAAATGATAAAAAGGATGGATTTCCAGGAGCATGCTCTCCCAGTCTACCCAGTTGCAAAGAAAGACACAAGAACCAATTCTAGGATCCATCCATCCATCCATCCAATATTCCATACCCACTTGTCCTATGCGGGGTCACAGGCGTCCGGAGTTTATCCCGGAAGCTACAGGTGCAAGGCAGAGAATAACCCAGGACAGGGTGCCAACCCATCACAGAGGAACAAGACCTGTATTTTGAACAGGACAAATAAAGAAATGAACAAACTTTTATAATGCTTTAAATATAATTATTTATAACATTATACATGCATAATATTAAATGTTGATTAAGCTGGAGTAAAGCAGTCACTGTGATTTAGTGAAGGGTTTAGATACATATGAAAAAAAATGTTGGATTTGGTTTAAATAGTGTCAAGCAAGTGACAGCAAGTGACACGACTGTCTGAGGAAGACTGAGGATGCTTGAATGGTTGAAAGGGAATGGCCTTTCCGTGAATAGCTCAGGAAGGTTTCAAGGTATAAGCAAGAACAGGTCCTTTGAGAATCCGTTGCTTCACCTGTGCCAGGTGTTCCTTGAAGGAGAGAGTATGACTGATGCTGTTCACACAGTAAACAAAACCAGTCAGACTATGCAAACATTTGCGGAGGAGCATCCCAGGCTTTTAAAGATGAACCGCAGTGCCTGCAGCTACACAGTCAAAGTCGGAAACCAGCCATATCCTCCAAAAGGTCCCATGTACTTCGCTTGGAAAAACGTGCATAATTGTTCAGCTGAAAATCTGCCACTGGAGGCTTGTAGAATAAAATATATGCAAAGTAATATTTTACAGCCACAAGTTCGACAAGTTCCTCAATTATTTTTCACTGAGGATGAACTAAATATACTAATCTGATGTGTAATTATTTAAAATGTTCAACTTTAAAGGCAAATCTTACTTGGTAGGGAGTGATAACACTTAATCTTTTAATGTCCTTTGCCCTGACTAGTTCTCTGACCAGTTGAGTCTATGGTGTCACTCCATGAAAACAGTTCTGAAACCCATTACTCTCTTTCATAAAGCTCTTTAAGGCACATTTAATCCGTTGAGTGTCCTCCTACTGCCCAGCAGCTTAAGGAGATTCAGGCGGATGGCGGACGCCTTTTTCCCGGGGCCTCTGGCTGCCTTGTCAGCTGTCACCCCGCTAACACAGCCGGCCGCTGCTCTTGGCGTGTGTTCTGGCCCTGCCCTTGTCAGAATCTGTTTAAGACAAACACTTATCCACCGTCACAGGGGATTTCCTTCTGCAACACTACAGCCTCAAGTGGATCCTCATTGGTGGAAAAAAAGAGATGTTCCCATAGGGCTTTCTGGGAATTGTCGTATCATAAACCTACTCTGCAAAGAAAATGAGCAGCGGTCATTAGTCTGGAGCATTTACTGTCTTTAGAAAATGACAGCCTATACACTGTTGTGTAAAGCAAAGTGAAGATGATACCGAAATGACTCCCAGAAGAACCGAAAGTGTTACTGAGGGTTATTCCCTGTTATTGAGGGAATATATGTAATGCGAGAGAAAGATACAGGGAGTGCTGAGATATTGTTGTAGAGAGTCCAACCCTCTCTAATCACCGCCCTTATCTTTAAGTCTGATAAAAACTGAAACTCATACTATAAAATCTAACGAATAATGGAGAAATTCCGTGTGTAGAAAGTTTTTTATCGGAAAACAAATGTGAATAATTGTAAACTTCCAATTAATGGTCAAATAAGATATAAATGATAAAAAGCTAAGCTTGTATGACTCATGTAGGCTTACCAGTTTGCTGCTACTGTGATGAACATGGAATATTATAATGTGCTGTGAGATTTGTTGTGGGTCAGGATGTACTATGGAATTTCTTTTGGGTTGGGATGGAAAACAGTGGTTCTGTTTCCTGATTATTGTTTACACCTGTAAACCATTACCTTTTAGGATATTTTAACTCCACGAAATGCTGCTCAATGTGACGGTCTTTTTATCCCCTTTCTCGTAGGAGTCTGATTATTAGATTTGAGTTCCGGTTCTATTGTGTGTGACTCTTTGCCTGTATTTGCGACCTTTGATTCTGAATTATCCTTTGCTTGTCTTGTTTGTGTCTGATTGACCTTTGACTGACTAACAACAGGGTTTGTGTTTCAGCTTTTGCAAATAAACCCTGTATTTATATACTTAATGTTTTGGAAGTCCCCTGTTGTTACGCACAAGGAGGGAACACAACAAAATGGAATAATGTGTTTGTTGGGGGTAAGGTTTCTCTTCTCAGGGGTTAGCAGACTCAGGCCAGGAACCAGAACAATTAACGGGAACCATAAGCAGTTGAATGTGAGAAACCAAACTAAATTCAGGTTTTGGAGACCAGGGGAACAAACACAGAGTAATGGCAGACAGCAGGATCAATTTGAGTTTACGGGAGGGCGGGGGGGGCAATAAATGTACACATCTGGACATAAATGAGCTGGAGGTAGAATAAAAAAAACACCAAAAACCTTCCTTCTTCACGCATAGGCCTACAGATTAATATTATATACACTCTATGTGTTTACTGACCAAGAGGTAAAACTTTTCTGGGTGTGCTTAGCCATCTTAAAAGGAAACAGTCTCCAACATCACTGCCAACTCTCCGCCTCATTAAATCCATCTTCCCCGATACAGGGACCTGCTGTGTTAATTCTTTTTGGAAGGAGGCATTGAGGCTTGGGGCCCTCAGAAATGTAGAATTGCAGCGGCATG
This sequence comes from Gnathonemus echidnorhynchus, assembly GCA_026776725.1. Lineage (NCBI taxonomy): Eukaryota > Metazoa > Chordata > Actinopteri > Osteoglossiformes > Mormyridae > Gnathonemus > Gnathonemus echidnorhynchus. Next base: position 8,890,667 of record JAODJU010000025.1, read on the forward strand.
GTGCCCATTCTCAGCAATGCCAGTGTGATCGGAATCTTGACAACAAGAGATGGGGGGCTTTGTATGTGATCACAGTGTAGAACTGATTCAGGACTAACATAGTTTGTCCCCTCTCGTTGGGTCATTGTTTAAGGCACGGTGGAATATGTGGCTTTTCCCAGCATCCTCCAGTCTACATGAGACATCCCAATGGAGTCACGTGCAGCGTGTGTTGCATAATGTGCCAGGCTCGTCAGGAGAAGAAGCCAGATCTTTGGTTCTGCAAGTAACCAGACATATGCTGTGAGGGATGAATAAGATATCTTTCTTTTTTTGTTACTTTTTTCCATTTTTTTTTTCCCAATTTTTTTCTGACTGGCCTTCATTAATTTCATGTCCTTGTAAGTTTTTGGTTAATTCGATGATGGTGTCAATGAGGGCCCCCGCGCTGAAAGGCTGCGGTCATCTACATCTTATAACAAAGTCTGAGGATCCTCGCCTTAGCACTGATGACAGGCCTACGTGTGTCAGAGTAAACATTCCGAGCATGCTATTCAAGCTCTGTAAATGTTGCAAACGACCTCCTGGTAATTAAAAATGCATGTACCCAAGGAGCAGGCATTTAACTAATGAAAGCTGTACCCGGTTGAGAGAGAGGCTTGTTCATTATTAGGTGAAGAATTCACTTAAAAGGAAAGAGCACAGGTGAGAGAATGCAATGAATATGGAAAAACACCAAGATCCTTGTGTGACGGCTGAAGTTTCAAGGCCAGATAAAAAGGAGATTAAATGAAAATCTAAGGATTACAGAGCCACGAAGTTAAAAACATCCACACATTCAAAACATTAATTAACAGCTGGCTATAGTCAATTTTGAAATTCCTTTTATATACTGCACCTGAGTTATCTGTATTTTCTCTTTATGGTTCATCATTAATATAAATAGCAACTTTATTATTATTATTATTATTATTATTATTATTATTATTATTATTTTGTTATTGACTATCTGATGCCAGCCAGATCTGAAAGTGAATTGAATGACAGTAAAATTGCAAGTATATTACAAATATTAACAGGCTTTTTGTGGCTTGTAAGGGTTCATTTTGCCATGTAGTGATAAGTGAGTGGTAAAACAGTATAGAAGCCTTGTCAGGTGACAGGAAATGACAAGTGCGTTTGTCTAGGGATTTGTTTGGGGGAGGGGTGGCTGCGGCTGGGTCATGTGGGGGGTTTGTGCCAGATTGAATCAGGACCTGGCCAACACTTACCGTTTTAGACAGGGACATTTTAGTGGTATCATCACAGCCACTGTCCGGGACGTATAGTGTCGGGGGAGCAGAGGCCCAGTGATCGCCTCTCGGGGCCTGATCCTTGTCAGGGCATGTTAGCACTGGGGCCTGTGTGTGATTCGGGGGCTAAGCATGATGCCTGAGAGGTTTAATGTTGCCGAACTCTTTGTAATTTTGCTTTTTACTGAATCTGAGATCCTTTTAATTACAGCATCCTCAGCTGCAAAATGTTATTTTAAAAATTACACATTTCTTGACTGGGGCTTTTACATTGTCTTATGCTGCAGTCTAATATTTTACCCAGACACTGGTGAAATACTTTGGCCTTGAGGATTTAGAACCCTTTCAAGCCAAATTTAAGCAAAAATGTCCCTGATTTTAAGCAATAACAGGAAAAGTGATTCAGATGCTCCTACTCAGTAGCTCTGAATTTTGATTTTCAAGCGAGTAAGACTAGTAATAAAAGACTAGTAATAATTTTGACCTCCAGTTAAACAAATCTGTCTGGAAGACGATATTTGCATTCCTTTCAACAGTAACTTAATTAAAACAAGTGGTAAACTTATCACAAGAATTTGTAGGACCCAGATTGATTAGTAATAATTTCACATAAAATTTATTTATCAGCCATTTTTGACCAAAGCCAGATCAGAGAGTCGCTGCAGTGATCAGAGTTAAGAACCTTTCTGAAGGACCCAAAAGTGACATCAGTCTGCAAGCTTTGGGATTTGAACTGGCAACCTTTTGATCACAACCTTCCATCACCCTATATCCACATGATGTCAATTTGTATTTTAGTTAATTGAACTCTTACTAAGAAAAGCAGTCATGTTAGTGTTTCATATCGATAGTTTATTGGTTTTCTTTACTAAATTTACTACACATGCCCAGGGGCGATGAAGACGTCTGTGCAGTTTGGATTACCAATATCAAAATAGAAAAATACGAAAGAAATTAAATAATCACAAAGAATACTGGATGGAACATATTAAAGCAAGATAAAATTTTATACAGTTAGTTGAATTGGACACTACTATAGTGGGAATCCTATGATAATCAGTTTAAAAGAAGCTCTTTTCTGTACCAGCTCATTCCACTGTATAGGGCTCAGTAAAAATGTTGCATTTCAGTGTTTTTTAGAGTTTTATTTCCAAATAAGGAACAATGACTGCTGTATGAAGCTCTTCTGCTTATGTCGGCATATCAATGTGCAGGGCCTTATCTAACTTGGGAATCAAAGGATTCATAATCACTGTAATTGCCCCTAGCATTTTAATTTTCCCTATAACATACACTGAAATACTCAGAAGAACATCTGATACTTTTAAAAATGTATTTTTAATTAACGAATAGTTAACGATGTCAAGTTTAAAAATGCACATGGGTAATATAGTAATTGTTGTCATTTTCAGTAATTTAATTTACGATTTTATATTATAAATATGTGTAATTATATTCAGGCGCAATATGATCCTTATAGCCGGCAGGGGAGTTTCATGGGAGCCTCCTGGGCTAGAGGAGAATTCTCATATGGCAAGTGACCTCCTGGACGAGCGAAGGGCTTCTTTAACGTAAGCAATCTGTCTTTGCGAAACAAAGGACTCCATTATAGTAAACAATGCGCTAAGCCCAGTCACTTCATTGCTCATGGAGTGAGCAATCTGCCGGGCAAGTGAAGGACTCTGGCGAACGTGCGAGCTGCTCACCCTGACCGCGAGCTTCGCCGTGGCGACCTGCGACCTTGCTCACGCAGAGTGGGCCGCCGCCGCCGCTACGGCGGAAGCGTGTGATTCATGTAGGTGGGCTCGCGCTCGCTCCCTCACACACGCCGCACACACGGACACACACACATTATATTGTTCGACCTCTACATCAGATTGCTCATAGTCAGTTTTTTTTTTCTCCCCCGCTCTCCTCAAATGTCCTACTTACTCCAACACCATAGCCTTAAGTAAGGGCAGAATTGTGTGAAAACTGCAGGCATTGTCTCCAACCTCCATCATCGCCTTAATGAGGACAGACGAAGGCTCCTCTTGTTTCTCTCTCCTTTCTTTTGAGCTGCATAATTAGATTAGTGTCAGGGACCTGCTAGGATTGCTTCCAGAAAAGAGAGTGGGGTGGGAGAGACGGGACTAGACAGGTGGCCCTCTCTCTCCTGCCTCCTCCAGGGAAACGGAGTTGAGCGCAGCAAGGTATACCCCCTCTGACAGGTGCTTCTCTGGTGCAGGTGTTGCGGTGCCACGTCCAGAACTATTGTGCGCTCCTACCCAGAAATCCCTGAGCTCATTGAGGCCGGACCTCCATGTAAAAGGCTGCGTGAAGTTTTTGGTACAATGAAAGGGAATCCATAGTGCCCTGCTAAAAATGTTCACCTTTTGAAAAGCTAACCACGTCTCAGATATTCACGTGGACGTCCGTCTTTATGAAAGAATTATGAGGGCCAGATAATTATTACATACTTTTTAAATGATTGATTTATTTGTGCAGCCTGTTAGGAGATACCTACGAATGCTTTTGGAGATATCTTTTTTAAACAATCGTATTCGAAAAATGATATCTGATATTTCCATCCAAATATAATAATATCTAGACAAAAACCACTTTTCTCATTCTATACTTTTCGTTTATGATATCTGGGAATCACTCCTTATCTTTATTTTTCTTTTAGTATTTAAAGGGATCTGTAGGCCATTCAAGATATCTGAAATTGGATGTGAGATATGTGGGATCTGATGATGGAGATCTGAAATGGCTGAGAGACATCTTGGAATATTAGCGGATACCAAAAAAAAAAACTCAAATAGCAAGGAGCACGGAATGGAATAGGATTGTCAAAAAACTGTGATTTATTTTATGGTGAATAAAGTTCACTTTACTCTGCCAGTTGAGCTTTTATCTTTTAACAAATGTGAAAAGCACAAATTGCTATAATCACCTTAATACCATTAATAGAGCGAAAAATATACTTTTTAACACCTTACATATCATTTAGCTTCAACTGTCTTATAAAATGGTATCTGGAAATTGTGGCCATATTTATAAATCATACACTGTCTGCCTTTCCCTTTTTTAAATGTGTTCTTTAATTTGAATATATCTATGCAAGCCCTAAGCAAATATTACTTAGTAGAAAACACCCATCCGGTCAGTTTCAGCTGTCTGAAATGGTTTTTTTTCTGCTGCAGTAAATCCACCTTATAAAACATGCATTTGTCCTCTTCTCTTCCTAATAAGCTCTTGGCCACAGCTAAGATATCAGCAGCAAAAAGTCCCCCCCCCCAAAGAAAAAAACATCCCATCATCCACTCAGCGCTGTGAGCTGAGCTTGACTTTGAGGCACAGTCCTTGGTTCCAGCGTCATTAAAACACTTCTTCTTCTGTTGCTTGAACCTGAAGCTGCCTGAGGCGCACAACGCCTTTCAAGGGCCGTCACTGAGCATGCAGGATCCATTTGTGTCCTTTGAGGCTCCATGTTTTGGCATAGTGAAGCTCTGTAACAGCTTGCTGGAATAAGGTGACATTTTTTCCGTATGCAAAGTAACAGGCGGAATTCTTGCGGGAACTGGACTGGGGGGGGGGGTTTCTCAAAGCTATACACCTTTTGACTTTGCTTCGAGTGAAACAGATGCTAACAGCCTTAGTTATAATGGAGAATGGCGAGGCAGAATGAAATGGGGAAAAGATTCCCAATGAAGGCGTTTGTCGGAGTTCTTTTGCCGCATGAAAACTTTGAAATGACGTTCTCTCTGCGCAAGAGGCGGTTGTTACGGATGGTTATTTTTAATTGCCATGATTGCGGGCAGGTTAATGAGTAATTTTTTGGAGGTTTGTATCTGTGAAATTGTGACACTGGGGGCGGAAGCGCATGATATTTTTTTGAGCCATTGGCAAATAAAGAGAGGAGGGCTCTTGCTTCTATAAACAATAGCTAAGTAATTGGGCCCTTAAATTTATTTTTCAAGACATACTCTGCTGTATAAGAGTTGTTCTTGTAATAACTGAATGTAACCAACAATTTATTTTGTGGATGTAGTAAAAATTAAGAAAGAAAAAAATTAATTCAGCCTTGTCATGAATAAAGCGCTTGTTTACAAATAAACGCAGTTATGTTTTTTCTGATTTTAATCATAAACTAAAAATATACCATTACAGGGATCTTTGCAAAGCCGATGTATTTCACCATGAGGGTGATCATTGGACGGGGGCTTTTTTTGTGGCTCACTTCTGATACACATTTCCAGTTGACCCCAGTTAAACTATCTGTGAGGATAGAGACGACAAGCCATTTTTAACTTAAAATGAATCGACTTAAAATGAGAAACATTTACCGGAATTCCAACACTGACTTTTTACGGCCTCTGGAGCCTGATATTCGTTTTAGTTTCTGAATTCTGCAGTTGCAGTTTTTGGTAAGCGCAGATTAACCCTGACCCTCTATTCAGCTATTTTGGTAGTGTTGTCTGCCGAGATTGAAATGTCACAGAAGACTGGATCCCTGTGGTCAAACCTGTCCCCGGAAAGTGTGTCCTGGCTCTGAAGGCCTGTTGAGATACAGCGCGCTAACACCATGGGGAAAGCATACCTCACCTGGGTACACCAAGGGAATTGTGGGTAAAGAGATGTGCTGTGCCCCCAGAGCATCGCCAATGTAGCATCCTACTACCAGTCAGAGTTTACCCAGGAACTTTAAGCCTCATCGCTTGTGGGAAGCAGTAATCTCTATAGATAGATATAGATAGAGAGTCAGTCGAACCCTCTGAATCCCATCTGCATTTTGTGCATGCTGTACAGAACGCTTCCCGGCATTCACATCGGGGGATATGAAATGAGCCTGTCCGTGGCTCCGTATCCATTACAAGGGTGCCAATCGTGGAGATCACAGGACGAAAATCGGCAGGACGATGGCCCACTACCCCGCTAAACCTGCTGCTGAGGTTACTAGCAATGTGCCACTGTCCTTCTGAAAAGGGATCGACGGGGGATAAACCGGAACTGTTTAATTGGATTCCTGACTGGGGACTGTCTTGTCTAGGGGAACCGTGGCTTTCAGCATTAATTCCTTGCAGAGATTGCAAGCCACGCCTCGTGTTTCACTGTGTACGACTGTATTGTGCTCTGCTGATTGCTTCTTTCAGAATTTTTTTCACAAATAAAATGGAACAGGGAGACCACAGCCACAGACCACAGCCACCCCAAACATGGCAAATCGAATACCATCATTTCCCTGTCTTTCTGGACACACTCACCCAGAATAGGGCTCTTGGTTCAGAGAAAAAGAGACCCTACAGAAATGAAAGAAAGAAATGCTATTAAAATCACTTTATATCTGTGTGTGTGTGTGTGTCCAGGTATACATTTCATTATGGGGATGAAATGTCCTCACAATGTGATAAAAACCTGTTACTTTGATGTCATGGCGACCATTTTTTGGTTCCCTTGTGGAATTTAATTTTTTAAATATCTAATGATAATTAATCTGATGTAGAGGTTGAATAATATAGTGTGTGTGTGTGTGTATGCATGCATGTAAGTGAGAGAGAGAGAGAGAGAGAGAGAGAGAGAGTGAAATATGACCAGGGCTGAACTAGGTTTTAAAATCAGCCCTTGGGGGGTTGGGGGTGGGGGTATAGCCCATGATGACTTTTGACCAACCAGGGGGTCCCCCATAAACTGGGGGAGGGGGTCCCCTAGATAATCTCCCAGTATTCCAGATGGTCAGTCCAGCCCTGAGCATAGCAGTAGTTGTTCTAATATAGTGTGACTGGGAATTTCACTGGGTGTCTCCAGGTGGCTCAGTGACCAGTATTCCAACCACAGCTATTAGAAGAGAAAGCAGGCAAAGCTTTACATATGTAGGTCTGACTTCCAGTTATTCACGCTTACAGCATTCCACAATTTACACCTATTTCAGCACTTACATCACTTAACATCCACACTTATGTCACTATGAAGGTCCAACAAACGTGACCTGGATTTGTGCACATCCCAATATGCCCTAAGACAAAGTGGAACTTATTTTACTAGGTATCTAGTAAAATAGTTTAAATCCCAGAGACCCTGCACTTTATAAGCAGTTATGCAAGGTGGGTGGATGGAATAATGTTGGTTTATCATTCATACTGATGCATTTTTGTTCCATTTAAACATTATGAAGTGGGCCATTGGTAATAGTTCGAGATAATAAGTACAACCTTCCTATTCAGTCACATCTAATCTTAGATACAGATATAAATTAGAAGCTTGACTCTTTAATATATTTTTTGGTCTTTTCTGTAAAATCCACCATCTTCATCAAAACACTGCACATCATTTGACTTGAAAAGAAAGTGTATTTGACTGGCACTCTTTCCAGGGCTGTACCCCAGCGTTACAGTCCTGCCTGAGACAGGCTCCTGACCCCCCGAGACCCTGACCCAGAGAAGATGGATGGAGAAAATTATTGCAGTCAGTGACTATAGGGTAGAACAAAACCACCTAGCTTTCAATAAGCAATATAGCTTTGCAGTAGCTTCCAGACACATACTGTATAAAACAAAATAATAACTAATTTTGCTGTTTAAATGTTTAAATATACCATATTATTGCTCTATTATGACAATAAAGCTAATACTAAATAAAACACCTGCATTTTCATTTAAGAATTGTAAAGGTAATGCATGTAATAATGATATTTATACATTACTAGGGAATCATTTTTACTGGTCTTTACTTCTTGTTGTATATTGGCCTAGTATCTACCTAGGTGAAATTACCAAACCTTAAAAGCAGGTGAAAAAGTGAGTGAAGGATACTATAGTAAAGTAGTGGTAAATGAAATGGAAAAAAACCAAGACATTTCACCTTTGAATGCATTCCTCCATTAGCGTGTGGAAATGAACTAGGGGCATTAATTAAAGAGCCTTTTCCTGCCTAATTCTTTACTTAACATTTTTCACCCATTGTAGATGTCTTTTGATGTCATTAGATAAGGTGCAAAAGGAAGTATTTTAAAGCCATAGTTTGCAATTTTCAGGCGTCCCGCGTAATGCGACACCACATGCGATGCACTTAATATTCTGCTCACCGCGACCTATAAGCGTAATTTGATATGGGCAGCTACGAGTTGCATCGACACCGCTGTTCGCCCCCGCGAGTTCACAGGGCGCTACAAGATGCGCCGCTGCCCTGGCCGTGGGCAGCGGTTCAAAAAACAATGCGTCGCTGGCTAATTAAAAATGCATCCGAAGTCCCTGATCCCTCGCAGGGAGCCAATGAGCTTGGAATTCCATGCACACGTGCAGATGTGGTCGGAAGAGTCAGAAGTTGTACTTGATGCGAAACTACAAAGGTGGGACTTAAGGGGCCTGAGTCTTCAAACGTCTCTTATGTCTCCTGAGACATTTTATAAAAAATAGGGCCTATTTTTGTAATTAGCATACTGCTCGACTAAAGCTGAAACTTATTTTTCAGATCTTACCGGCCGTGTGTTTAAATCAATTGGTAAACCCTGTGAACTTCCTTTTTTTTCTTGCTTTGGTAATATGAAGCTGCAGGAACATGCTGAGACATGGCGGATATCAAATCAAGGACGTTTGGCTTCTTTCTCTTATTTCAGGGAACCATTTTGATGTCCCGTGCCATGTTACATATCAGATATCATTTGCATTAAATATGTCACTGTGAGCATAGTTTAGGTTCGTATTAAATATATCTGATATTTTGCACTGAACTGTGCATTTATGTAAAAGTCATAGTGCCACTATCTTATAAGAACATCTGTTACCTTTGCATAAATATGATCAAAACTATTATTCTGGCACTTTTCTTGAAAAATAACATTAACAGTAACTGTTACATCTCTTTACCTCAGTATCCTATAATATATAATATCTGAAAATTGTCTCTAGCTATCACACATTGTCCTGTTCTGAAGCTTGATATGCAATCTATATCACTTGAAAGTTTAACTATTTTTTTACACATAAAATTTATTAATAAATCAACATTATAATAAATGTGTTGTATGCCTTTTTTCCCAGGTCAGGTATTACATAAATTCTATTCACATTCAACTCGTATATTTATTAATTACAGACCAGAAAATAACCACTTAGTCAAAGCGAGAAGAGCTTTTTTTTCCTCAAAATCTTCCCTATCACTTTCTTGTTTTTGCTTGACAGAGTTGACAGTAGCATCTCATTACCATGGAAATATAGGGTTTGAAGTAATTACACTGTGAAAATGAATAGGAAATATATCTGGGCACACTTTGCGATGGCCTGTAACTGACAAGGTAAAACACTCGCCTCACTTCCTTTTGTCATCAGTAACTAACTGGCTATGAATATCATAATATATGGGTTTGTTTGAATCCTGTTATTTTAGTGTGAAAGATCTATTCTTTCAATATAGTCAATTATCCTCCCCCCCATTTGTCTCTCTGTGGAGGCAGGAGATGTAAAGGTGCTGTTTCCATCTTGCTGCACCCATTTCCAAGTGTAAAGCACATCCAAACCGAAGCAGATACCACAGACAGCTGCTTAAACTATTACTAAGTACTACTGATTATTACTGATTAGTATACAGTACAGCGACTATTCAAGTGCATTTATCAATTGTGAAATTGAAAAAAAAATCAATAAGACTGAAATATTTTCTTACCTCTTCAAGAAAACCAAAAATGCTTAATAATAAATGCATTTATAAAATGTATAGGTGAAGTATCTCAGACTTGGAAAGATGCTATAGTTTGACTAAATGCAATTAGCAAAAATATGTTTTCTGACTGAGGTGTGGTTGCAAGTTTAAAAGTCATTGAGCATATAGGATGCATTCATATTTTGAAAAATGGGCATAAACACAAATTCACTGAGACATGGAGATTCTTGACAAACAGGCAGATTTTTCCCACCGTCGTCCAATGAAACGATTTCTCTGCATAAAGAACAGACGTTAAAAGTAGAACATGCCTGGCAGCCAAAGCAAATAATTACTGTTCTGTTAAAGACAAACCTGAGTAACTAAGTAGAGCCAACCAAGCGGCATTAGAGGGAATGAATTTTATCCCAAAAACTGGTTTTTAGTAACCCCCCCTTTTAAGTGGAAGTGACCTCTTTACCCATCTTTTCAAAGCCATCTAATGTTTCAAAGATACCTGTCCATTGGTAATACACTTTATCTTTGTCCATTATTGTGTGTAATTTGGTATTTCTTGTCTTCGCTAATAGGATACAGTTAGTCACTAATGGTGGTACACACCCCTCATAGTGTACCATCAGCAGTAGCCTTTTCTGTGGAAAAAATACATAAAATTGCCTTAAAATACATAGATTAGTGGTAGGATAAAGCACCTTATTACATGTTATTTGTTGTAGAAAATTCCTTGCATGGATGACCCCAATTTGCCTGAGCTGGCTCTTTCCCTGCAGTACCTTGTGTTATAGGAGTACATGTATTTTTTCGCCCTTTCTCTCACTGCATAGCCATACAATTGAACTATCCAGAGAATGTGTTGACGGATTTAATAACGTCCAATTTCTAGACTCTTCACATCCATTAGTGCCAATTACCTTACCTGAGTTTGCATTAGTGTTAATATGACATTCTTCCAGATGGGGGATAATGAAAATAATACAACGGTTGTGATCTGAAATGTTGGATCAATTTTCAGGATTCTTCACAAAATAGGAACCAGAATGTTTCATTTGGCATGTCCCACCCATCATTTAAAAATGCCAGTACAAAGAAGACGTGATAGTCCTAAGTGGAAGTCAAGACGCTCGTCTAGCATTGTCTAGCTTTGGTAAAGAGGTCTTAACTCTCTCAAAATGACATTGTGATTTGAAGTGTTGCAAATGTATTTCTCGATCATGCATGAAAAGAAGTGATTAAATATTTTCAATGATTATTGTAACTGTTGCACACAATATAGCTGTTTACAGGGCCAGGACCAATCCAAAAGTGGGTGGTAGAACCTCAGCTCATCATATTTTTAGATGACAAAATGACTTAAATCTTGAGTATAGGTGTGTTAGATACTCTACTCTACTAGGCTATTATACTCTATTACTATGCCTCTATTACTATTGCACGTTCCCTTTTTTCTATTCTGGGCATTGACATTTTGATAGAATGATCTGTTGGAGTAAAGTGGACAACATTTGTCTCCCAACGGTCTCCTGATGCAGTAAACAAATTACAGATATTTTACTCTGGCATTTGTCTAAAAAAACACACTTATATTCTGCAATTAATTTGAAATCCATAGAGCTCTGTAAACCATCTAATTTTCTGGAGCAGAGGCCCATGCAACTGAAAGTAATGTTGTACATTACCATAAATTTAAAAGCTCCACCAAACTGGTAGATACAGGAATACTACAGAGTACGCATTTTTTGGTTCGCAAGCACACTGTACCGATTTAAAAGGTCTTCAACATATTGTTTTATTAAAATGAATTCTGTTTTTTTTCTTTGTTTGATTAAAAAAATGCTTTGTGGTAGCTTTCTTCCCGACACATTAGGCACTCACTAAGCTTTCGTGCGGAAAGAATCAGGATGCAGAAAAGTACTGTAAACTCACAAAGGCGAGGGATATAACCACTATCCTTGTGATACTTGTATGAAGCACAGCACTGTTCAGCGAGTCAGCCTTTTGAGCTAGCTTAATGTGGGGGAACTCTTAAAAGCCAAAGTCAATGGAGATAGAGCCTTGGGAAATGCATTTGCAGTAAGGGGCTCTTGGCCCTCGTTGGAAGTCTTTGTGAGCGAGGGCGTGTGTGATGCTCTCCCGCTTCTTATCGGCCAGTTCTTACCGTGTCATTAAACTGAGTCTTTTCTCATTTGGTACACTGTAGCCGCTCTTTTATTTTTTGTAAAGAGTCAGGAACTGTACTCCAGGCTTTTGAATGACCTTCCCTTCAGTAATCTTCAGAATTGCCCTTTATTGGCGATGTTTTGTCCATTTCTTCGGTCCTTCCATGGCTCACCTGCACGCCATTAGAATAGGTAACGACAGTCGCTAAAGCATTAGCATGTAGCTGTAGCAGCGAAAAGACATATCTAGCTAAATGACTGCATGTGACATTTTGTCTTAGATTATGGTGTAGTTCAAGCACCACAATATTAATACTTTACAGTTTAACTAAGACATGTAACACCTGCACCGTGATTTACACTGTCCAGAGTGCCTTGTGCTCTGACCTGCTTGGGATGCAACTTCTGACGACCCTAACCAGGATAAATAGATAGCAGACAGATGAATGGATCTTATCTTATCTTATCTTATCTTACTTCAGGGCTTTCTTAGGACTGTTTTAGGGGGCCTTTTTAGCCCCCCCCCCCCCCCCCCCCCCCCCCCCCC
>JAODJU010000025.1:8913902-8950683 GCA_026776725.1 Gnathonemus echidnorhynchus
CCAATATAATGTCTCCCTACGTGCAGAGCTGCAAAAGGAAACAAAAGAAGAACATTCACAATATTAATAAAACTTACATCATATATATCTGGACAGCATATAAAGGGTTTTAAGTAAAGTGAATGTTATACCATGCAAAAGTAAGAAAGCACCACAATACAAATATTCCCTCCAATAAGAATATGGTATATTTTATTTATTTTTTAATAAAAACCCTGAATAAAGTATTTTTAAATTACAGGATAAATATAAAATCCCTCAACCCAATTATCCAACATCAATAGGAATTCCACCTCAGTTATTCAAAGCTGAAAAAACATCATAATCAATTTATTCAGTGTCTGGCATACACTGCAACAACTTTTCAGCTGACACAAACCAATTGGTTAAATTATTAGTAATGCACCAGTAATTCTGTGTAGATTTCTGGGTAAGAGTGTGGATATGTCCGTTGAGACAAATTGGTGGCATCTATGATATCTGGCTACAGATGAAAAGTCTTTTAGCTTCATGATAGGAAAATTGGCTTTAAACTATATTACAAGTATTTGTGGATTTGATTGATACTCTGGCATGAATATTCCTTTTATCTTCTACAGTTCAAACACATACATGTAGGGTTGGTGTGGCATCCCATCCAGGATGTGCCTTGTCTTATTCTTTTTGCTTTCTCATATAGATGCAAAGCTCATTAGATATGCAGATTTGGTAAATGGATGCATAATCCAATCAGGGAATTTAAGGAGGGAGCTCCACACTGAGCCTTGCGGTACACCTTTCAGAAGGGAAAGAACCAAGATATCACTCTAGGGAACAAAAGAGGGGCAGTCAGAAAAAAATAAAACAATCAGTGTCTATAATACATATAGAAAATATTATGGAATGATTGACTTGATTTTGTTGAATTGCCGCAACTTCTCAGAGGACAAAAGCTCTCAGTGAGCTTAGTGTGTGGTGACAAAGAACTCAAACAAAGTGTCCAGATTGAGATCTTTACTTTCTTTTGTTTAAAATGGAAATGAAAGGTATAATAAGTAATTGCATGTGACAAATAATATAGCACTATTGTAGTTCTTTGTACTTTTTGATAGTTTGCCACTGTACACCAAGAAATAATAATTGACATAAGACAACTGGGGGGAAAAAAACCATTTGTTAATCTACCTTAATTAGCTAGTGAAAAAAATACATTTATGCCTTTGTTTTAATGCAATATATCACTGTGTGTTTTGTTATCTAGATTGCTGTTCTGCAAAGAAGATCAAACCTGAACATTCCAGTCAGGAACTACATTTGCTTGATATACAAAGTTTGCTGGGACCATTTTAATTTGCTTGGATCTGCTAACTTTTCAAAAAGTGCTTGCCTGAGATTCAGGACTGTTTTAATTCTCATTCAGTCCTTAGAGGTATTTGAGCAATTCATTAGAGCAGGGGTGGGGAACCTGTTCCATGGAGGACTGGTGTGGGTGTGGGTTTTTGGGATGACCTCTCTATCAGCCAATAACAGTGGGTCTCCAGGATTGGAGTTGGGAACCACTGTTTTACTATTGGCTGATGGAGAGGCTATCCCAAAAACCCAGATCCACACCGGCCCTCCATGGAACAGGTTCCCCACCCCTGCATTAGAGCATCACTTTTCCTGCAAGCAGTTGGTGGTTGACTACGAATCAGTTTAAATACTTTAAAGCAAGTATTTGTTGGTAATTTTGTGGAGTTGTGGATATACATTTCCTCTAGGAAATATCTGGAGGTTGATTTAACTTGATATAGAACTATATTGTGTTTATATGATCAGGTTTTTCTTAACTCTTTAGAATTTTATGATCGAAAAGATAAACAACAAGAACAAATATCTGAATCTTTTTTCTGTACTACAAGCTGTAGGAGTAGATTTTAAAAAATAATTTCCGGATGAGGTCATTAAATAATTCAAGGCCCGACAGTTAATGTGAAAATTATAAGAAGCTAAAAGAACGCAAATATGTGGATTTCATAATGCGTTTCCACAAAGAAGTAGTGTAACTACATTAATTAGGCAAGTCTTCTGTAAATATGCAGTGTAATTATATATTTGAGGCACTTAATTATGATGCTACTTGCAGATATCTGTGAATATAAATGTGATTACACATACATACTATACCCATTAAGACTACATAATGAAAACCAATATAAAAATCTATGAAGACCACCATAATGAAACCAATTACTAATTACACAAATAAAAGAATATTTCTGTCTTCTATTACTGACAGCTACTATCCATGTTTATCTTAGCTATGTAAATGGAAAATGTGTCGTCTGTGTGCATATTCACATCACTGAATGTGCCACATCCTGATTTCTAATTATTTTTTTTTTTATCGCCCAGTTCTTTAGAGGCCTTACACAGAAGCCTTGACGCTTCTTCTTTTCTTCCTTGCTTTGTCAGTTTCCATAGCTTGTGACAAACAGTTACAAACAAATTCAGAATTATAGAAAATAACAGTCCTTTAAAAAGTAATCTCCACATTGCAACTAAATAGACCAAGGTAATGTTTTGTTTTAGTAGTGGAAATACATTCAAGCAGCACTGAACTTTCTGAAATAATAATAATAATAATAATAATAATAATAATAATAATGTGTTACATATTTAGCATAAATGTACTTTATTAGCTCTACTTCTTTCTCATTATTTATAAGAAAATATATGTATTATTATGCACAACATCTATTAATTTACCTATATTTCATGAGAAAATAGTGTTACTGTGACCTTCAGAATAGCATAAAAATCTCACCTGAAACTTAATTTTACATTATTTGGATGGAAACATAAATCTCTTATAATAAATGGTCACTTCCAATACGGATAAATACATACACAAATTAAGGTTTAGGAACAGATGGCGAGAGAGAGCTTTCAATCTGAGACAGGACTTTCAGGATCACAGTTAGCGCACACAGGTCGCCTTGATAAAATGATAGCTCTTCTATTCTGCTGTTGCCACCCCACCTTTCCACGTTCATTAGCAGTCGGGGAAAGTAGCATCGCCTACAGCAAACTCCGCAAGGTGAGGAAGGGACGAGGGCGGCTCGGAGCCTCCCCAAAGCCAGTGTCATTCACAAAGGGATAATTGTTGTACAAGGGGGAAAAGGGCAGCCATGTTTGAGTTCACCATTCTTTCTAGCCAATAAAAAGCCATGGTCCTTCTCCATTGATCTCAAGGCACCCTGTGTTCCTCAGGCATATTGTTCTGAATAAACAGCTGCTGTGGGGTCCACCGATATTTCAGACAGTGCAGACAAATTGTGCAAACTTAAATTTGCCTGCAGTGACAGGATTTTAAATTGTATGCTTTTATGATGACACCTTTTGCTTGTTATAGCATTGATCAGCCTTGTTTGGAGACAAACGCAGACATGTTCACAGTCTGAAAGCGCTGGAACTTCTTATAATAGCATAACAGCACCGAGGCACCTGAAAGTGCCACTAAAATATTTTGCCAGCATATAAAAGTTATCTAAGGTATAATTGCATTTTCCGAGACCCAGATAGTACTGGGGCAGCCTGGTGACTTTACATCTCAAGGGGTGTTCAACATGTAGCAGTTGCTGCACCATGAGTGCATGGGTTTTCCCTGGACAATCCAGAAACATCCAGTTAGATGAACCAGTATCTGTAAATTGCCCAGACTATGTGTGATTGCATGCGAAATGTATGTGCTGTGATAGACTGCCATCCTGACCAGGGTGTCTTGTGCCTCAAGCCCTGTGCTTCCTGCAATAGGCTTCTGGCTTGGTGTAACCATCCATTGAATAAATGGTTATGCTTTCTATTAATAAACATTGTGCAGAGCTGTGAAGTCTCATGTGGTGAGCCTGTGTTATTCTCAAAATCACCTACAAAGGATTCTCCACATTATAAAAGAGTGTGGGTACATTCCTTTAATTGTAAAAAGTTATTGAATTTTGACAGCATGGATCTCAATGACTTACTAACTCAAGATTAATAAAATCATTTCCTTTTTTGGCCTTTGTCATATTTAGCTATAGGTCATGTATTGTAATGTATTCAACGTATTCTCTTGTATTGTACTGATGGTTAAATATCAGTTTGTTAGCCCCAGACGCTGCTCTAAGTCATCTCTGTTTAAACTGCAGGGAATACAAACAATCATGCGAATCAAAACTCCAAGCAATGAAAATCCGTTCGTTAATTAAGTGGTAAGAACCAGCTGCCTTAGTTTTCCATTACTGTCAATTTAGTCAGTTTTGCATGTAGGTCACCTGAACTTTCTGTTGGCCTTAGACTACTGATCAGTGTTTTGTGTTAATTTGTGATTGGGACGTTCATTGCATGGTGGAACTAATTGCTTACTGTGCACATGACAAGTAAACTCTTGAATTTTGAATCAAAACATGCATCATTTTTTTTTTTTTTTTAAATATTGCACTGGAACTCATTTCAAAAGTGCATCCATGGTCATCTAATCTATTTCAGTGATTAGCTGTAGCTACAGTTTACAAAAAATATTTTAAATAATATGTATAAAGATGCAATATACCCAAATGACATTTGCAATATACCCAAATACAATTTTTAAATGCTCTTTGCACCAATACTCAGACATATTATCTATGTATCTATGGCAGCAACATGCATTTTTGGTGAGTAAAACTAACACAAATACTAGTAAAGCATAATCAATAATATGAACAAAAAAAGGCTTTTAGCTCACTTTACTCATGCAGTGGTCTGAATTTCTCTCGCATGCTTTAAGCCAGAAGGGAGGAAAGTGTTTATTGATTTTTTTCTTAGTTGAATCAAGGCCAGTACATGAGAAGATTGACCCTCACTATTTACGGTATTAAAGAGTCAATGGGAGAAGAGATGCTGAAGTCTTGGTGTCACTTTGTTAAGAAAACAGCTAATTTGTATTCTTCAGTTTGTAATACATTTTTACTGTCTTGTTCAATGACTTGCAAGATTAAAATATTAAGATGCAATTTATGCATGATAGTTACTAACTTTCATTTTTTTTTTAAAAAGTTTGAGCAATTATGGCAGATTTCAAGGTAAATATCTGCCATCTTTCTGAGTATATACAGTAGACTGTTAGACTTGTTAAACTATGATAAAGTAAGGCTCAGAACATTTTTTTGTGTGTGTATTATGATTACAAGGTGAGTTTCTCTGTCAATGCTGAGTTATATTATATAATATTATTATTTCTTTCTATGCGCAATACTTCTAAGGAGAAGTGTTTATTACACAATGATCTGTACTACAAACCATCTGGATAGGCCAGTATGCAAGTAACTTTCAGACCAGCAACAGTGTCTCTTACAATTTCTCACCTTTCAGATTTAAGTAGATATTATTTTGCGCAATACGAATCACTTTTACGTGTTTTCAGCCTTTTCGTACAATGCACCAATTGTCCGATGCCTTAAAAGCGATTATGATGCACAAAAATATATCAGAATTATCAATAATCATCCATTGTATGACACAACAACATACAGTAATGCGATGCCCCATTATCCTTTGTAACTAGTGCTTTGTATGAGAAAGGAGTTCTTATCTTCCAGCTTCTTTTCACTATTTCCATTCCCATTATGGTAAATATTGAAGGTGAGCCACAATAAAAAGGACTGATATTAATAAAGGTGTAAAACACAGTCATATAACAGAAACCTGGTTCTTCCTTTGATAAGCTGCCATTATATCTGTGACAGAGCCTTTGTGTGTGATAATGAGGGTTCCTTTATCAGGCTAGTAAGAATACATCTCATCTAGGGAGACTGCAAGAATAATTGTTCTTTATGTAACACTCAACATCAAATCAAACACACACACACACACAAACACACACACACACACACACGTCGACATGAGGATTGTAGACGTGTATGTTTCCAAGTGTAAATGTTGACATTTTGATGGTGAGGAGGCACTCAGGAACACAGTATTCAAGTGAGACCAAAGGGGCTTTTTTTTTTTTTTTTGCTTTTGTGGCAAATAATTTATAAGAATGCCATTTTGGCTCATAATAAAACCCTCAACACACTTTTTTTTAAAATATGCTTGTAGTCTGGTTTGCCGTTTTGTATCAGTCAGGCACTTAATTTACCATGATACAATATCTATTCATTTATTTGTCTGTTTTGGGTTTCAGGTTGATTTTTTCCCCTGCTAGGAAGCTATGTACTGATTTAAGAATGCTACATGTTCAGTTGGTATAAAATTTTATGGTACAAAATTTTATGTCGATGTGTGTGTGCGTGCGTGTGTGTGTGTGCGTGAGTATTTGAATTGATGTTGCGTGTTACATAAAGAACAATTATTTGAGCGGCAACCTATGCAAATAATTTATATGCTTATTTCTTCACAACTACATCGTGCCATTTATCAGATTTTATTTTCTTTTAGTGTCTGTAAACAACCTTTATTAAACTAAACATCAAATCAAAATATGAAATATTTCATATTGCTGAGGTTATGCTTCTCAGATAACTAAATTCAGCCACTGTCACAGTAAATTCTAAATATTTATACTCCATGTCAAGAGGAAAGTGTTATATTGTGTAAATGTCCACACACACACACACACACACACACAAAGCAAAAATACTTATTTTGGATGAAAAATTGTTAAAGTGATGTCTTAGTTTTGTCAATTCATAACTAAAATGTGTTTTAAAACATTTATTTATCCTTTACATTAAAACTAAAAATCAAAGTTGAGTTGAACTGTTAATACAACCATGATATATACTTTAAACATTTTCTGTTAAGACATTTCTGATGTTTAATTGCAGGGATCTGTTCAAAGTGCAAAGATGAATACTTGAAATTAAAAATCAAAAAGATTTATTTTTAGGACAGCACTATTGATAGATTTTTCTGGATGAATAAAGTGAATTACAGCATGGAAATGAGGAGTTCTTTAATGAACTACTCAAAACACTGTCTAAGGTGTGAAATGTCATTAGTCATGAAAAACATATTGTGCCGGGATTGCAATTTACTGTGGAAAAGTAGAGGTTGGTTAACTTGCATCTTAACAAGACCAACACTTTACACACCACTGGGCCTCTTTGTATTCAGAATTGTTGGGAGAATCCCTTTCACGTATCATAAACCAGATAGAACTTTGAAAACTTCACGGAACTCCTCGTGTTCTGTAAGTGACCATGAAAAGGAGTGAGCTGTTGCAGTGTACAAGGACCCTTAATCATGTTAATGCTAATCACCCACACAGTTTTTTGTACAAATCCATAGAAACTGTTTCTAAAAATTAATTTGCATAAAACAGGGCTTGACCCTGCTGGCCCCCACCATATGAAGGTTATTAGCAGTGTGTTATATACTGTTTTTGTTTAAGTATAGTAGGACTCACCAGTTACTGGTTGTTGTAATGTTCCATTAAGGCAACCTTAGAAATCAGGCAGAATTTTAAAGTCAGTCACATACAAAGAATTGCAAGCATTTACACTCGCATAATAATAATAATAATAATAATAACAATAATATATTTTTTGAATTGCGAAGTTTTGACTCTGAAAGAGTAGTGTTTCATCAACTAACAAGGTAAGATATGCAAACTGGACTCAGTTACAAGTTTGACAGAACTTGTGACAGCTGCAAGCTCACCAGGCTGACATCTTGTTTGGTTGTCAGTGATAAAATCTGCTAACAAGGAGAGATCCTTGCACTATTCACTGAAAGCAAGTTATCTTTAGGTAGCAATTCCATGATGTCCTACCAATTAGTTAACAATAAAATCAATTACAATTGCAAGCAACTATAATTACATATTACAATTTTCTTATATTATACATATTATATACATATTACATATATACAGATTCATTCATCATTTTTTTAAAAGAAATGTGATTTTTGCCTCGTGTATTAATATCTCAAAATAAAAATAAAATTAAGTCTTGTGTATACATCCTTTTTATTTAATTGAACTGTTTCAGTCCAATACTAAAAAAATAACATTTGCTAGTATGACAGGATTTGAGGATGAAGGCTGTTTTACTACTGTGATGTATCAGCTGACCTTGCGCACCGAGCTTAATGGAAAAGCCTTTAAACAGAAAGGCTGTGACATCCTGAGCTGGTTCCTGGGCGCCTGCAGAGCTGCAAGGAAGCTGAAACACATCATGCTCACATAGTGCAGCACATGGGAATCCCCACGTCGATGGTCTTGCCTGTCCGAGGGGTGGAATTGTCACAGAGCTAAGAAATCTTATCGGAATAGTAAATGCAGACTTGAGGCAACAAAATGAGTATACCGTAATAAAATAAATCAATTAATGAATCAAGGTAAAGGGTGTAATATAACTGGTGTCTTTCATAGAAAGATTGTTGTGGGTTTGATTTGTGAGATTGTGAGATTGTTTTGTTTGGTCCCTACAATGGTAAACTCAGTTTTATAAAAAATCTGTGGCCACAATCAAAAACCTAAAAATCAAATGTCTAGTGTTTTGTTTCGTTATTTGTGGTTAAGGTTAAGGCTTGGTAGGGCTTAAGGTTGTCATTGTTGGGACTCGGATTTTTTCTCAAAGAAATGAAAGTAGGGTTCCCACAAAGATGTGAATAGAAATGTATGTGTGTGTGTGCGTGTGTGTGTGTACTTGTTTGAATGCATAAATTTGAATGCATAAAGGGGAAAAAATGGGCAAAACTTGTTTTCTTGCCAACACCTCTTATGCTGTATTTTTCTCCTTATATCACTGATGGGGAAAAGAGAGAAACAAACGACTGTCAGGAACAACAACAGCACTCCTCCAACAAAAGAAGAACACAATTATTACAATTATACTGTCCTTCATTAGCTCCCATGAATTTCCACGTAATTGATGTTGTAGGTTGACACATCAGACATGAATATCCCAGTCAGTCTCCTCTACTCTTTTGTTTGGGAGGGCATGATTTGCATTTCGTGTGCTTTTGGTAATGAAGACTTTGCACTATTCGTCCATTAGAAAAAAAAAAAAAGCACAATAATCTGCAACTCGGCGCTTGTTTGAGGATTCTGACCCTCAGAAATGCCACTTTGCTTCACACATTAGCTGCTTACAAAGAAAGAAAGCTAATGTATCATCTAATTGGACGAGCCACCGCATCTGATTTCTCTCAATCAGACTATTAGTTCGGTAATTACCCATCTGCCTCGGGTGGAAAATGGCAAGGCGAACACCCAGCTAATAACATTCTCAAGAGCTCTCCAGCGCAACAAGATGAGGCTGATGTTGTGGGAGGTAGTCTCAAACTATTTCAGCGCCAAAGTGAAAACATAATAGAGACTGAGTTTGCCAACTTACCAAATTGAGTTTATTCAATTATTTACTTTAACATAGATTGCCCCCCCCTTGTTTTGTCAAGCACATTTCTGCATTAATAATGGCCTAATGGGAAAAGGCCAGTTCATCAAGGTTTGATGGAGACTGCTAGTGAAGTAACCAGGTTTCGCATCCGCTGGCCATGTAGGCTTTGTTTTACACACACATACGTCAATTAGGATGTAGAAGGACAGAAGTCATTATGGCAGATATCTGCTTAAGGGCAAGTAAATTAAAATATAAATACCTATTAATAAAAAAAAGACTGGAAGCGCATTCAGACTACTCTTGCATTTATCGTCTACTCTGAAAGGAATTTTGTCAATAGATTGGAGTGAAGTCATTTGAGCAAATACAACAAGCAATGTTATTTGTCAGCGAGGATGCTCAGCAAACTGCAGAAATACAACAAAATAAATGCAGTAAGAATTCATTTAATGACAGCCCAGCTGAATGCATAATTGTACATGTATTTCACTGCTCCGCCCATCTGCATTTGATAGCTGGTTATCCAATTAGAGTGGTGGTGATTTGCATCCTTTCTTCAGAAGCACAGAGTATAATGCAGGGTGCATTCTGGGCATGAGAGAAACCCGTGACACACAACGCTGTCTTGATGATGTCAGTGCACTTATAAAATGACTTATATTAGGTCATGTTTTTAGGCTTCAATTGTAAACGAAAGTACCTGGACACCGAAGACGTGAATTTACATTCCTCCCGCCTACATTAGCTACACTGCTAACCACGACGCTAGTGAGCCAGCCCTAATAGCACACTAAGGCAAAATCTCCAAATTCCAACTGATGTGGTGAAAATTTACAAAACATATATTATTTTTATATGTAACTCCGATGACACCTTCCTATATGACATAAGCCATTAAGACCCATTTCCATAACCTGACCTGTACTGCACTGAGCAGCATAAAAATTGCACGTATCTAGAGAAACTTATGTTGCTCATATAAGAACTTTTCTTGATAGGTGATACTGGGCTTGAAAAGTATTTATTATTATTAATAGTATTATTATATATGATATTAATGTATAGCTTATTAAAGTTTGGTGTAATATTTGCTTTTTTTTTATGAAACTGAGATAAATTGGTGCACCAAATTACTAATTATGTCCGTATGTGCCGAAGACTGTTCTTAAGCTTAATGAAACTGTTACCTGTTGGCAGGCATGTGACATTTCTGCCCCCTTTCCTACCCATTAATAATCACAAATCAAATCTTGTTAGATGCAATCTCCTATCAAGGGACACTCAAAGGCATTTGTTTGTCGATAATGATTTTTATCTTTTCCTTCTTTCTCAGACAGATATGGATTTTCTTATGAATGTCCGTGATAACTTTTTAACACTTAAAAAAAAGGGAAATTACTGTCCCAGTCTATGTGACTTTTCTTCCTCTAATTTTTTGACATAAGATAGCATGCTGAGGAAGGTTGGCACAACAGACATCTCTGTGAGGTATTTCTCACAAAAAAACATCCAACTCTCTATAAAGGTTGTGCAAAGACACATTCAGATATTGATAATGAATGTGTCTACTTGTTAAAAGATACACGGTGTGGCCAGCCATTTCCTCCCCTTAATCATGGTCTTCACTGGATTCCAAAACATAAGTAATTTCTTATATTAAAGTGTACATCTCTGAGTAAGTAGACTATTAAACTTGTAAAACTATCATAAAGTAATGGTCATACCAGTGTTTTTGTGTATGTCATTTATATGTGTTATATATGTATTTATTATTTTAGTGTGTCTGTGTGTATGTGTGTATATATATATGTGTGTGTGTGTGTGTGTGTGTGTATATATATATATATCTTCCTAATTGGCTACCTTAACAATAGACCAAATAACCTTCAAGGAACTCCAATCATGGCCGATTCTATTTAGGGATAATCAGAATGACTTTGGTAGACGTCACAGCCACATTAACTTTATACATGTTCTGGAATGTGATTGGCTACATCTGTACAAACCCCATTATAAATGTTCGACAAGTCTATGCAGCCAAGGCACAGAAAGTTTTTGCCATGGTGTCTGTTAAGGTGGATTGACATTCAATATCCAGTATTTGTATGAAATATTGAAGGTTTTGTTTATGTTAGAATTTTTCCTTGTTACATTACTTTAAGAAGCAAGTTGCAGTGATTAATGAGGCATTTAAGCTACTAATCTGATGATTGCATGCATTAATAATTAGAGCATAACGTAAAACTCCTGTACATCAAATAAAGCTAGACATAAATGCCAATCCTTACTTATACTCCTATATTTAATAATCTGTTATTGTACAAGATCTCATAAGGTTGAATTTCTCCCATAAAAATAACCAAGGCAGACTGCAGATGACTCCCTCCCGCATGCTCTCAACACAAAGTGGGTCACACACAAATGAGCAAAGTGCTCAGAGGGCAGAGTGAGGCCTTGCTTGCGGTAGTGCTTCCAAAATTGTTGTACATGATGTTGTTCCTTTTTGCTTATTCAAAACTTATACAAAAATGTTCTGAGGGCAGAAAAAAATATGATTGGTTCAGGGAGATAACCAATCAGATTGTTGAGGAGGTGGATCCAAGCAACTGGAGGAGGTGGGGCCAAGACACCTGATTGGTTGGCCCCACCTCCTCTTGTTGCTTGGACCAATCATTTTTCATTCTGCTCTTGGAATATTTTGTGTTAGTAAAAATCCCATGAGCATTTAGAGCTCACAAACAACTGGATTCATTGTTTGCCTTAAACTTCAGTTGGGATGCTACAAGTTGCATAACAGCATTCTGTGGATCATTTCTATGTTGGCATCTTAAATCCACACTTGCAACGAAACGGGAAATGTAGAAAGTGTAAACATGGCACACATTTATGTAGAACACTTAACACACTGAAAATAAATGAATCGTGAAATCAATAGAATAGCCTACAGGGCATCACTCACTACACAAGGCAGAGTTGTGAGGTTACAGATTTCTTAAGTCACTCTACCTAATGATCTCAGTAATATCTATGCAAGATTTGAGGTGCAAAAACTTGAGCAGGACATGCAAAACTCCCAGTGAATCAGGGGAATTCATGCTGCAAGTGTCTGTGCAGAATATGGTGAGGACGTTCAGCACAGTCAGAAAGCTTCTAAAGACATGCGGGATACAGCTGGCATCTTTAGAATCTCCTTGATTCTGTCCACTGCCCAAAGCATCAAGGTGTCATGTCAGAGTTACTACCTGCTGGTGGTGCTAAACTAAGTATTCATGAAATACATGGAGACACTGGTCATGGGAGACATGAAGAGTATTTCTTTATATGTAGATTTCCTGCATTTTGCATACTGTAAGAACATAGGATGGTGAGCCTTCACGCTTCAATAGAACGCCTGGGTACGAGAAGAAGAAACGTCCCTACACTACAGTGCTAGTCATTGATTTTGACACCGTTGTACCAGACAACTCAGGGAACCAAATAACTCCATCTACAGTTGGATCCAGGACTTACAGACAGGCATAGCTCAGGCGGCGTGGATATTTAATAACACCTGATGTCCTTTGATCATTAACAAAGAGACTCCCCAGGGCTGCTGCCAGAGCCCAAGGATGTACTCCATCTTTACCTATGATCGTGTGGCCGAATCCAGTGGCAGTCACATGACCATACTTGCTGATGACATCACAGTATTAAATCTCATTGTTAATGGTAATGAAAGTGAGGTCGTGAAGCAGGTAGGGTGATACAGCAATAGCAACCCTATTAATATAATTGCATATTGTGGTTTTGAAATGTATATAACGATATTTCATTCATCAATCTTCCATAAAATCTTCTCCAGTACAGGGCTACGGTGAGCCTGCAGCTTATCCCAAGAAGGACAGGGCACAAGGCAGGGAATACTCTTAACAGGAAGTCACATGGCACTCCACCACACACTATGGGGTATTCAGAGCTACCATTTCACCTAATTGTGTATTTTTGGACAGCAGGAGAAAATCCCTACAAAATAAGGAAGAAAGTCCACAGAACCTGAGTGACTGGAAAAAGTCAAATGTCTCATTTTGAGGCTATATTGGCATTCTCTAAATCATCATATACTGTATATATACAGTATAATGATAATAAACAGTGCAAAACTGTATAAAAATTGAATGGAAGTATCACTGTAATTCACCAGTAATTTACTTATAAAGATCAGAGAGGTGGTCACTGTTTCAGGATTTTGTGATATCATCGTTTAACTTCATAAGAGAACAACAATCAGGACCTGGGTCGTGTCACACGTGCATTTAAAGGGAAGGAGAGGTGGCCTGTTTCCA
Organism: Gnathonemus echidnorhynchus; assembly: GCA_026776725.1. NCBI lineage: Eukaryota > Metazoa > Chordata > Actinopteri > Osteoglossiformes > Mormyridae > Gnathonemus > Gnathonemus echidnorhynchus. Next base: position 8,927,557 of record JAODJU010000025.1, read on the forward strand.
CTGCTGTATAGACAAGGATGTTTTATCTGCCCATTCGGTAATGATAACAAGATATCTGTGATCCTTGCTGCAAGAATGGTCTTGACTGTTTGTTCAGGTTGCTTGATCTTGGTTTGATCTGTCTCGTGTGTTTTTTTAATGCCATCTTTTCAAGTAAAGTCACGCCAGAAGCTGGGGCAGAGCATCACTAGGATGCAACAGCTTCATGGTAAAATTCTTCCTCATCTATAACAATGTTTCCCAATCCGATCCTTGCGGACCCACAGCCAGTTCATGTTTTGAAAATGAAGATCCATGCATAAATATCACGGTATATGTTCTTGGTCGTCGAAGTCGTCCATCAGTGAAACCTAGGCAGTATTACTGTGCATGGGAGGAAAATAACACAACAAGAAAAATTTTTCGATTTTAGGAACATGTACAAATTCCACTTTAGGGAACAATTAAGGGAGAGTGATTAAGAAAGGAACATTAACCTATTTCAAAATAAGTAGCAGGCATTCAACAATTCTTAAAAGAGTACTGCCTCCAACTAAAAATTAATATTAAAAAAGACATAGTAATAAAAAAAAGACATAAATGGAACGTCATATACATTAGACTGGTATGTTCTTTTTGAAGGAGACAGACTTATTCATCCGTTCTCTAATTGCTCATCTTGGTCAGTAGCGTGGGGGCCTGAATCCCATCCAAGGCAGCAAAGGACACCAGGCTGGGGGATTCCCCAGATGAAATGCCAGTGGAGACAGACTTATGACATTCTAAATTACCTTTAGAACAGACAATGATTCAAATACTATTATTGTGTATTTTGAGAAAGGCAATTACCTGAAGGTTGTTAAATGGAACTGTGTGTCTCGCTGAGTCGTAGTGGAACCATGGCACAAGGTCCTTTGCATGTCTTAGAGATACTCAATGAATTAGTCATCTCAATTATTCCAAAGGCCCCCCAGGGGGCTATCTCATTTCTGCACTGTCAGTGTGGTGTTTAAGAGAGAAGAGCTCTAGGCTTCGAGTCACGGCTAAGGGTATTTAATCCAGTAAATGTTTGAAAGACAGAAGACATTGTAGTCGTTTCTGCTGCTGAGGGCAACTCCTCCTGTCAACACCGATGACAGTCTAAAGATTGTCATCATATTCCTTACAAGGTTAATATTTGGTTTAATCCCATTAGACCAGACATGAAGAAAATATTTTATGTGATGCACTTTAACTGAATAGCATTCTTAAAAAAAAACACACATTTCCTCAACTGAATCTAAAACAGCTATGGACCTTGATTTATTTATGAATTTATGAATATGTATGCATTTTTGTAAAAATTGTATTGTTTCATAAACTATTATTATTCTTTAATATTGTGTATTAATGTTTTATGAAATGTTTTTTCTCATCTCAAATGACACTTTATTAAGGGATTTTAAAATGTGTATCCACTGATGGTCTCTGATCTGTGACTGCATGTGTGACATCACCTCATAACACTGATGTCATAGTAAATACATCTGTTTTGTTCTATAGTACAGTTTTGTAATACTGTGTATTTTGGGGTATTCCTTATAAATGTCACAGTCAGATTGATAAACATAAGCAGGAACATAGTGATCTTGGCGTTGCATATTTGTATGTGTGCTTCTTGTCTAATTTCTTTTGTTTGTGAAGGTAGAGACAAATCTATTGTTTTTTTTTTTTGCTGAGAGTTGTATGTAACTTCATAATGAAATATCTAAACACATGGGAATTGAATCTAGTGTAACAGTTCTCAGGGTATCAATGCACCAAGGTGCCCTATTTTCTAAGGCAAGGTTGCTGAGACATGATATTTGTAGATGCATTGAGGTATGGCAGCAATAAGTCTGAATGTACAAAGCATTATGAAATCACATAGAAGAGTTCTGATATCACACACTCACACAATGATATCACTGTTGCCACCTATGCTGCTGAACTGGACTGCAGAAATCTTGCTTTTTTACTATAATCTGGAACTAAACACTGTCAACTTGTCAGTTGCACCACTGTGTGCAAGATATTTGGTTGTTCTTCACCTGTTTTTCTGGGTTTCCTCCTTGCAATCTGGTTTCTTCTCAAAGTCTAAAGTTATTTAGTAGGACAAGGGTTGATATGATGGACTGCATTCACTCCACATTGTACCCTGCCTTATACCCTATGCTTGCTAGAACTGGCTTCAGATTCTTTGCGTTGGATAAGTGGCAATGAAAAATAAATGAATGCACAGTACCAGTTGGGACAACCCAAGCCTCCTACACATGAGAGTGATAGTGTTGCATCACATGATCTGGTCACCTGACCTAAACACAGTAGAGATCATTTTGGAGGAGTTTGCCCAGATAGTGAAGGAAAAGTGACCAATGAGTGCTCAGCATATATGTAGGACTTCCTTCAGGACAGCTGGAAAATCACCTCATGAAACTGACATAGAGGAGACAGCAGGGTCAGCCAGTCCCTGGAGAAATTGGGGTTAAGGGCCTTGCTCAAGGGCCCAATGGTGGGATTACGCTGCCGACCATGGGATATGAACCAGCAACCATCCCAACCCACAGATCTGCCCCCCCAAACAAATGTTTTTTTGTTTAATACTTTTTTGGTCATTGCATAATTCCATATGTTATTTTATACTTTTGATGTCTTTATAATTATTCTAAAATGTATAAAATAGTACAAATAAGCCTTTCTGTGGGTAGATGTGTCCAAACTTTTGAATGGCACTGTATGTATAAAGGAATGGATTCACCACTGTATTCTGTATGTACTATTCTGTAATATAAAGATTTATGACTTAATTATATTATACATAAAGATGTATCTAAAAATAATGAGCTTCAATAAATGCTAACCTCTCCCTATTCTATACCATTATCAAGAACGTTTCCCCCTCCATTATTTATATAGCGTGCAAGACGGCATTTATTTATAGTTATTTATTTTAAATGTGCTTAAACGAAAGATGTGGATACTTATTTTACCCAGAACTTTTATTAAATATTTATCTAATATTTGGCAAAAGTCAGTTGTTCAAAACAAAGTGAGTCCACATTACTAGTTCAATTAAAGATAAGTATTGAATATTTATTAATTAACTTTATACAAGCAGTCCCTAGGTTAAAAATGTCTGACTTTCGGACATCTCGTACTAGGACTGCAACAAAGCCTATTATATAAAAATTAAAGAGTTAAATACAATGATTTGTAATAACAAACACACACACCGACTTAGGGAAGAGATGATCATTCATAACCTGGGGACTGCCTGTACAGACATCTAGAATTTACCATTAAAACAATGAGATTGTCATCAGCAAATACAGACACAGAAAAATGCAGATGCTTGACATCACGATATATTAATCAGCCCAAAAACACTTAATTCCCCTAATGTATCTGATCATTGCAATTTTCGTTTTGCCTTGAGACTGGTGGCCAGTGCAGTGATCCAGTTGCACCTCCGATGTTACGTTTGATCCCAAGCCCTGGCCCTGTGCATGCGGAGTTTACATGTTCTACACAGATTTTATTCTGGGGGGGGTGGTTTCCACTCACATTCCAAATACATGTGGTTTGGGTGAATTGGTGTCTCATAGTGTTTGACCTGAGCTGGACTAGTCTTCTATATTTGGTGTCCCCTGTCATGTGCCCTGTGCTTCCTGGGATAGGGTCCAGGCTCACATGACCATATTGGATAACAGGTTAGGGAAAACGGATGGATTAGAACTGGTTTCCTAACAAGTTTTTTTTTTCTTCTTTTTTCTGAATGAGTGCCATGTATTTTTAAACCTGACTGTATGATGACAGAATCAACAATCTAATCCGCATCAACAATGGACCCACTGCAAACGACCTCATATGGTGGAAGAATACCAGGTGCCAGGATCTGAAAATGAAAAGCCAGGCTTGTTACTGCTCAAGTCTAGAGAGAATTTGAAAAGAATCACCAATTACTCACGCCATTAATGGCATAGATCAGGTGTGAATATACATATTACATGAAACAATAAACAATTGCTCGTAGAAATTTTTATCTTCTTTATCTTCATTAATGACATCTTCTTTTTTTTTGTACTACCCCAGTCCAGAATTCAACTCTATCTCAGAGTAACACAAGGTACCCTCAGGTCAGACAGGAGACTAATAGGACTTTACTGCAGACCGTAAAAATGATTTATGAGGAAATTAAGACGATTGGAATTGAATTGGGGTGACACAGGCGCACACAGGGTACGTGGCGATTATGTGCTCAAGGAAATTAGTTTGTTAATTTGTAAAGGACAAGAATAATTAAAGCTTGAAGACAAGTCAGCTACCTAGCTGTAGTTAATGGAGACATAAAGAAAACACCAGCATGTACATCATTTCTTACATCCAATCAGAGATACATTAAAAGAAATTAAAAATGACAAACATAACAAATAAAAGAAGCTGAAGAAAGTTTTGTTCCAAGTGCACAACCATCCTAATAATTTATAGTACAAGCTCCATCTGCTACACATAAATACAAATCATTGTCTTATATCATGATCACTACTCTTTTCAGTTACAGTGTTATACAACCTGAAAAAAAAATGATAAGTATGAGTATATTTGTGCATAGGTGTAACATGCTCAATGTCCACTGTGAAGGAACACACTTATACTGCTGATATAGAATAAGCAGTTAGAATATGGATGGATGGATGGATTTTTATACAGTGAGAAGCATAGATCAGCAATGTACCTACTGTAATGTTCTATTAATATGGACAATTCTCTCAGTATTAAATGTCCTTGCATATGAAGTATTATCACAACTAATGATACAAAAAAACGCAGTATTGTCACAGTTCTCATCCCAAACGTCCTTGGCGTGATTAATTCCATTTATTATCTCTTTCCCAAGAAAGGTCTCCCTTCACCTCACATAGTCAATCTTTCAGTCACGTGATTCGTCATCTTTACATGTATCCACGTTCCAGTTACAGTTTTGACTATTTGCAGTTCCACAATACAGACTAACGGAATCGCTGTTCTCAGTTTAGATCAGAACCTGTGAAATAATACAGCAAATTATAAATTGCAGTGTGTGGCAACATGACATTCAGTGTCTGACGTAATTCGGCGAACGTTACTGTGGTATCTAAAGCTACGGCTGCCCAGACAACTCAGTAATCAGTGCGTGAGATTTTTTAATATATCTTAGCAGTGCTTACCCCACATTTGAATACTCCCTCTATGTAAAATGAACATGGTGGCACTTTGAATAATACAATTGTAGTACATCACAGCAGAAAGAATATTGTAGTTTGTTTGTTTCTCTTTTTTCTTATAAAATGTGTCGGTCGAATCTGTGTGTACAGAAGCAAAAGGAAAACGGCTCACAGGTATTTGGTCTTGTCTTCCTCACCCATCAGAAATGAGTGTTCATTGCATTCACAGAGCGACGTTTCGTCTATCACTCCCATATCTCCTCTACCTGGTGTTTGGCAAGGGCTCCTCCAGGCAATGGAAGCCTGCAGGCTAGCCCGAGGCGTTAGTCCTCTCAGGCCAAGAGGCCCTAGCCAAGAACCCCCCCCGTCAATAGACATGTGAGGCAGAGCTCAGTGAGAGCTGCAGTAATATCACTACACTGAAAAACCTACTTGGAACAGTTAAAAATTGCATATAAGTCACACATTAAATGTAGGCCCAGAAATCCTACTATCAAAATACAAAAATAATTTGTTTTGTTTTTGTAAATAATTTGTTATAGTCTTAATTCAGGTGACACTAATATGATTCAGAGAGAATTGTTGTGATGGCTTTTGCTGATGTTGTGCCTGGGTAATCTACTGTCTGTTATCACAGGAAGCTTAAGTGAAAGAGGTAACCGGTTAGCGAGTTTGTGGGACTCGCTAACCGGTGTGGGTGGTTTTAGAAAGCAGTTATGTGATACCAGGTCTCACCTAGTTCGTGTGTACAGGGATTTCCTGCTGAGAGATTTTTGCCTTGGTCCAAATGGCAAAAAGTTTGACTTCCTTTTTAATTTCCTCTCAAGTAGCTCACTGTCACATTCTCTGGTCTCGTTCTGTTTTCGTTGACGTTTGTCTGTGACAAACCCATAGTTACACGCTAGCAACAAGATTTTTATGGTCCCTGTGTTTGTCTCTGAGCTGCAGACATCCTGTAAGATTTTTCTGTGCATTTTTTTCTCTGTCTTTTGAAAGGTTGTGATTCACTTGCAAGCAGCTGCATCCTTTCTTGAGGATTGGATGGTGTTGTAGGGTGTGTGGTGTCACGCCGTTAACAATGAAAACACTGCTCTCCTGTGTTGAAAGAGTAGCAGTTTAGGCCTGGAGCCCGTCCAGCAAGGAAGGTCCAGTTCAGCTGCTGAAAACCATTTCCACGACAACGTTCTGTCTTTAGGAAGGAATAATCCACCCTGAGATGTGAGCACACATCCATAAAAATAACCATAAATCTAATATAACTGGATATAACTAATATAACTGGAAGAAACAATTCCCCTTTAAATAATGACTAGATGTAAATTTTGACCTGATAAATTTCTATTAATATTTATATATTACATTTACTAAAAAGTGTAGCATTTCACATTTTCTAAATTTTGGACTACTGTAATTAAATGGTGTATTCATCTTTTTTATGATAAGAGTATTTTTAAGAAGCTGGTGTCTAGATATAGCAACTCACTGGACACATAAGAGCCATGTCAAAGCTGGAATCCCAAACAGACTGCTCTGCTATCTGAAGGTTTTCCTGTTTTTTACTATAGCGGCAGATCAGCAAATGAAAAAAAAAATCTTTTGAGAAAGAAAGACAGGAAGAATCTGGTGAGAGATTTAACCATAACTGATATCACAATTTCTGTGTTTACTAGCTATAGCTATTGTTTTGGTGATTTTTCTTTAAGGATTTTGTTTTTTCAGATGACAATGCACATGCTTTATTTATCTCACTTCTGACAGCAGTTTTATAAATATCTCCCGTTCATAATTGCAGATTTATTTTGACAGACTGCACTGTTTTCCGTTACAGTTTTGGACATTTAATAAACAGCTCTTAATTAAGCCATTAAAATTTAGATCTAGCTTGTTTATATATTTGAGAAAACAAGCAAGTAGTACACAATAATTTCTAATAATTACATTAATAAGCTAATTTAAAAGAAAAAAATCAGTTAGGGAAAGCAACTATTCTCAGTCTGAGTATGTAATAATGAAAACCAGTCTCAATTGTTTTGTATGATCTTAATGCAAGCACAGCTGTATGGCCAGAAAGGGATTTGCTTGAAGTGATATGAAAATAACTTTTTTGAGCCAATTTATGCCTTTTGACTGAACATTGTATTTTGAAATAATATGCAGCAATATTATCCACAAATACCTTGCATCCACAAGTGGTATGTTAAAGTAATTCCATTTTCAAATTTTGTGCAATAAAATGTTGCATAGCCAAAAAAACAAAAAAAATAAAATTATCAGGTAATCTAACAAAAGCAAAAATATCCTCCCTTTCCTATTTCTAGTGAAACAATGAAACTGTCTATTATTACTAATCATAAAGACTGGATGTAAAATAAATGCTCTTTATTTCCGATTAATTGGACACGCCCTCGGGCACCTGCTGGCACACAGCCACACCTGACCAGTCGCAGGATAATGAGACATCTCGGGGGGGGGGGGGGGGGGGGGGGGGGCGTCTTCATACTGGCCTGAGAAGAGAGGTAGGAGAGACAAACAGGCGAGGTGGCAGTAATGAGAAAGTGAATCTTACAAAGGAAATTGGCATTATTTTGTTAATTTTTATGTAATTATTTTTCCTAGCTACCGGCATGCTATTGCTTTATTGTTATTGTTGGAGATATCCCGTCTTTTTTTCCCTCTCAATCACGCCTGAAAGTTGGCCTATTCAGCTAGCCGCTGTTTGTTTTTTTTTCACCACCTCCCTGTGGCCCTCGGACTGCTCGAGTATGAAGCCGACACAGCAGCGTGTCACGAGTCCCCTGGGCGCTGACGGGGGGGGCTCTGCTGCTTGGCGGGAGCAAGAAAGCTCGGGCGTGCGGACAGCAGGTTTTTGAGCCCTGGCGCGAGGTTAGCCAGAGGAGAACGGCAAGGGCAGCCATGGTCATGGCATGGCGACAGGGGCCGTGGATGCGGATGGGTGGAGACGCCTGGCCATGTTTGTATCCCACAATCCACTTCCCCCAGCTAAATGTGTGTATAGGGCTATTTGCTTTCGCTAATCCATTTCTCCTCATTGTACCTCTCCTTTAAACATATTTAGGTCCTTATCCGATGCCTTTATCCAATTTCATCCATTCAAACCTACTCGGGTAATTAGCTGCCCTCCTTTCTCTTGCTAGCTTTACTTGCAGGTAGGTTAGTGTTCGTCTCCTTAGCCCGTGAAAGCTGTCTGCAGAGCTGTCAGACTGCGTTTTGTCATTACCCTTGGATATTGACAGCATGTTCATCATACCGCAAGAAGACATCTGGCATGGTCCTCGTTGTCTCTCGGCCGATCTTGAGCGATAAGTTATAATGAGCTTGTGCCAGTGCTGTGATCCAAGGTTACAGGAGCTGTGTTCTCCTATGCATCCCCTCCCCATAACCTATCAAGAGCAAAGGCACGTTGCCAAGAGACCTTCCGAAACACTGCTGGATCAAAAATGAAAATGTATGAAATTTGCTGCAATCTTGTTTTCAGTGATGTATATCTTATTGTAATATTACTTTGGGGAACAGCAAAATTCATATCGTGAAGGGGTTGCATGTGTGCTGTTTTAAGCTTCCCACCTCTCAGACTACGTCTGTGGAAATTCAAAATTCAACATTTACTCCTGCGTGTGATGTTTCCGTCCTGAGACATATAATAGCATTCTGTGCTGATCCATTACACAAGTGTTTCCCATCCCAGTCCTCTGGGCCCCGCAGACAGTCCACTGGGAGCAAAAACATGGACCGGCTGTAGGTCCCTGAGGACCAGGTTGGGAAATAATGCGTTACACATTTGAAGCTAAATTAAGTGGTCATTTAAGAGGGAGCTTTCTTATTAAATTAGCCCTAAAAAGTGAACACAAGCCCACCCCCCCTTAATGAGGCATAATCAGATGTGCCTAATGATTATGCGTTCAGAGGAGGAGCAGAACTGCTTAACAAGCCATATTCTAAAGGTAGCTGCCTGAACATACGATGTATTGCCTATCGGCTGCACCCTTGTCAAGCGATACACTGAAAAGCAGGTCATGAATTAAAGGGGCCAGTGTGTAATGCGAAGAATTCTGATGACGGGGTGATGACAGTGATGTAGCACCTGCTCGGGCGCCACGTCTTGTGTGACATCTGTTTACCAGTCCCTCTGACACGGACGCCAGCACTAAACAGGACAATTGCAGGCATGTGATCGGACACCAATTTCCTGACACAGTCAGGCGAAAAGGGTACTAAAGACATGGTGATGCTCTCTGGACAAACTAACGGGAAGCCGTTTATTATCCGACAGTCTCTGGGGACGTTTGCGGCACGGTCAGGCGTCACGTTTATGACTTCACGCACAGCCTGTCCCATTTTATATAGTCTGTACTTGCCCTATGGGCCAAACACTTTCACAATAAAAAATCTTGGTGTTCAGATATGCGTTATTATCTGTGTCAGTGTAATTGATTGTCATTCATGCATCCATCCTGCAGTCTATCCCAGGTTGCATGAGGCACTACCCTGGATGGGATGCCAGTCCATAAAAGTCTATTGAATATTTGTCTATCATTACACTTACTGATGTACTGATTGTAATTATACTTGTTTGGATGGGCTTTTACTTACTGACATTATTATTTTTAAGTGTATCTGAAGGCTTTTCAATTTGCTTTTTCAAATACTTTCTTTTTACTTTCTTTCCTTTGAAGGAAATCTGGTCGTACAACATTCTTATGACCTTGAGTTCTCAAATAGCTGGCAAAATTAGTGAGCTCAGTGTCGAATTTCCAAAATTTTATGTGCTGTTCCCTGGGCTTTCTGAGAGGCAGGTTCTTCTGGAGGCCGCTTGGGTGTTTATGTTCACGTTTTAGGAATACACAAAGTCAGACACACCGTGGCCCTGACCAGGACAAGCAGTTTCAGAGGATGGATGGATGGATACCCAAAGTGCCCCAAGTACTATGATGCAAGCGATGGGTGTCTTGATTTAAGCAGAGCAGCAATCAAGGCAAGAACTCCAGGAGCAACCATCACAACAGAAATAAAATATAATAGCTTGTACTAATTTTCAGTGGGTGGGAAGTTTATAGATGTTGAGTTGAGTTGCACCCAATGCAAAAACAGAGGATTTCTGAAGGGATTATGGCAAAAAGTGGCTCATTCCTGTCTTTACCAGCCTTACTAGGGCCAGTTCCCATAAAGACCCAACTAATTCTCTCCTTCTTACGATGTGTCCTGGCCTCCCAGTGAATGATATAGAGTCTCTCCCCAGGGCAAGGATGAGAGTAGTGTTAATTAAACTCCAATCTGCTTTACTACTGTTGAAATCCTAAAGATGGCCGACTCCCATTATGATCATCGATAATGTGGTTAGTAAAAGGCAACATAAGCAATCTTCACTATAAAAATATATCACAAGCAAACTGAGGATGGCATGGTGGGTCAGAGGTCAACGCTGGGGCCTTGGACCAAGGTTGGAGGTTTGACACAGGGTTCTGTTTGTGTAATGTTTGCATGTTGTTCCATTTTTTTATGGGTTTTAATCAGGTACTCCAAATTGATGTTTCAAAATGGGCAACAGTGCATGTGCAATGTGACCGAGTGGCAACTTAGCACCCAAAGAAAAACTTATGGCCATTTCAAACACTGTGATTTAGCGGATATCAGTTATGTGTTTAGCCAAGAAATAGAGTTAACTTCATTATGGACATGCACATCACATAACAGTCCAAAGTAGGGAGCTAAAATTTATTTGTACTCACCATTAAAACATTAATAAAAACATATGGGTACAGGGGCATGCGGAGGTTTTTCAATTTATGTGATCATCTGATTACGTGATCGAAAAAGGGCAGTCGGTAAAATGTAAAGACTGGGGGGGGGGGGTTGGCTTGGTGAAATGAGCACTCAGGATGCACTTTCAATCGCTCGTGCAAAATGTCCATTCAGGGATTCTTACTGCCCCCCTCCCCCCCATGTAACTGTACAGTTATATTTTCATCATACTGCAATTAATAATTGTAAGATCTTGTAAGCACACTCATCACATCCCAAAAATAGATTAAATAAAAGTCATTATGAAATATATGCATGCTACAGTATTTGACGTAAGAACTGGCATATATACTTACAGTTCTGATGGTCTCATAAGATAACACACATCACTTGTCATGAAGTCAATGTGTATTATGAAATCACTTCACACTGGAATCTGAGGAGCTCCAAAGGAGAGGAAAATTACAATTTATACAATATTTAATGACTTATTACGTAATTAATGTGAATGTGAAGTAATGTATGCCTTTAATGTGAAGTAATTAATTTTTTATTGAGAAAATATCAAAATATGACCTATACTAATATAAGCACTATAATTTTTCTTTTAATTATAAGAATTCAGAATCGTAATAAACTGACAATATTTTTGCATTTTACATTTCATTAGTGAAACATTTTTTTGCTTCCTTATCCCACCATAAGACAAGTAGCTCACAAAGGGAAAAGAGCGTGGCAACATTACCTAGATGTGGATGTCCTTCAAAATTATCCCACAGAGCAACAAAAATCATACAGGATGTCCAAGAGAACCCCAGGACAACATCCAAGGATCCGCATGACTCCTCACAGCCACTGATGTGCATGCTCGTACCTTGACAATATGACGCAAGCTGAATACCAGCCACGGTCAAAGTAAACTGGAACTAGTGCTCTTTTCAAAAAAGTCCATTTGAGGAGGGTATTTTCTGGATGGTTGGGTCTAAAACCGATCTGTTTGGCCACATCCACAAACATGACATTTGGCTAAAAACCTAATCCTGCCTACTGCCAAAGTAACCCTATCCTAACTGTCAAATGTGGTGATAAAAGTATCATGATTAGCAGCTGCTTATCTGCACCCTGGACGACCGGGGTTCATACACGAATTCATAGGAATGTTTTGGAACCTTAGACCCTCTGTATCTGTAACTTGAAGTTGTACTGGAAATACTTATGGCAGTGATTTGAAATATTCCAGCAAGTCTGAAATAATGGAAAGACAGTAAGGAATTTTTGCAACAGGCAAGTCTGGACCTCAATAATGTGTGCTAACATGAGTCAGAAATCTTAATCGGTTGACGCCATTCTATAAGCAAGACTGGAAAACAGGTGCTATAAAAAGGAGATGCCTAATTATTAACTATAAGTGTCAGGAACAGGAACTTCAGTCTGGCTGCTGAATAATGTTGTTTTGCTTATTGGATTAAGAGGTTTTGATTCTGCCAAATAATTGCAGATCTTCAGGAAGCAAAATGTAAGGGATTAAAAGGCTTTATTTAAAGTACCTATGAAAGATTTAATTTAATAACATACTCTATAAAAGGACTTGTGGCATAAATTATTTCAAACTGTAGTGTTAATATGAATGTGTTAGTTGTATAGAAAAAACATACACAGTTACATAAGTGTGCGATTGGGGTAAATAAGCTTAGTTAAACTGCCTCTGGCAGGGGCAGAGTAAATGGGGTGGACACCCTGAATGATTCAGAGGGGTCAGACGTGGACAAGGGCCCTGGAACATACCAGCAAACCGCTGTGGAGGTGTGCCACCCCCAAAGTTTATGGGCAGTTCATCGTAGCATTTTGCCCCTGAGTAGTGAAATTAACTCACCACAGCTGAAAACAGCTGATTCTATAGCAGCCTTTATATAGCAACAAAGACTATACCATTATTACAATTCCTGGGGGACAAGATCGTATCCTAGAATCAGATTTAATAAATCTGTAATTGTCCAGAAGTATTCTCTTTATACATTCCATTTCTCATAAACACTGAGGAAAATCTGCACCCTTTGAATCAGTTGTCCAGGTCCACAGTACAATTTGCTACAGCATTTGTATCGTGCTGTTGGTAAAGGATTATTCATAGTTTTCCTTTGGATGTTTGTTTTGGTAATTGTTTTGTTGTTACAATCTACTTTTATCTTTCTGTGCTCACTGAATTGCCCTGGATAAAGCCATCCAGTGAATAAATCTGTAAAAAACAATTTTCATACAAAATTTGGCTTTGCGGAGATCACATTAAGCGGTTTAATTAAACATGGAATTACATTCATGGATCAGGGTTCAAAGATCCTTGGCATCCTAATGCGCAGAGTCCATCTGTCTTGCGATCCCTCCAGTTTTCCGTCGCTACCTTTAATTAGCCGAGGACAGCCGTGCCCCCTTCCCAACAGCTCCTGCAAATGTGTAACGGGAAGGAAAAAAGCAATCTGTCTCGTTTCTGTTGTAGGAAATCACAGATTAGCATGCTTTCCCCGTCGAACGTAAGGAATGTCCGTCCCCTGGAGTGATGCTAAAGAACAGCTTCTGTTAGCGATCAATAAATGAGACGTCTTACAGACGAGACGGAACGGGGGGAGCTGCGTTTTGTGCCTGCCCCTAATTTAATGTTGATGACTTGAGACATGAACTACTCAGAGCATCATAATCCTTGCTCTCTACTTTCACTGTAATCCCTCATAATTGCTCCTTCTGTTTCACCCAATACAGTCTCAAATTCCACCAAGGAACCAAGAAATCCCTCATTTATCTCAGACTTAAAGGCATTATCTAGGAATTTTTACTCTTAATATAATATATTTACATATACTATACACATACTATATATATATATACTAGGAATAAAAGATTTATATTTATTTATGACAAATATGCACGGTACATGCTGTCAAAAATATACTGCATTCAATGAACACAAGAAAATACATTATTATCATCATTTTGATACATTTAAAATTATTATTATTATTATTATTAGTAGTAGTAGTAGTAGTAGTATTGTAGTAGTAACTTTGAACTGCAAGTTACACAAAGGATAGTACCAAATAAATCTGGCATAAGTATGGCATTAATAGAGAAGAACTTGCAAGTCTTATAAAAAAAGAGTATAGAGTATTGTGCATTTCTATGAGTTCGTAATGCTAATATTTTATATTAGCCACATTACCATAAGAAAAACCACATCCTAAGTAGTGTCTGGCATGATTAGTATGTGTACACACTGTGTCTTACAAACACTATATTTGTTTTCCATTTATTAATGCGCTTTTGCAAGCATTTCCTGTTCACATGAAACTCTTCACCATGAACACTTTAAGGTTACAAGTGCTGGTTACTCAAAAAGCCCAAACCTCTCTAATGTGTCTCCTTTATAAAAGAAAGGCCTGTTTAACACTTACAGCATATGGAAAGCTTAGTATATTATACATTGTATGTTTATATTTATTAAACCATATTTATATACACCGTTATTATCAGTCTTAATGGTATACTGCCAGAATTATGTTTGGGTGACAAGCAACAGTAGAATTTATTAAATTGTAGTATTTTTTTAACTGGATTAGCATAAAATATTTTAAAAGTTAATGGGTTATTATATAGTATTGCACCATATGTTTTATTCTTTCCTCCATATTCATCTGTAGGATAAAGTTTATATAAAATACGATCTATGAGCATTTAAAAATATATATATTTAAAAATATAAAAGTATATAAGCTGCTCTAAAGAATGCTGAGCATTCTGTCCAATTGCATAATTTGGTTTCTTGAACAGGTGTTAAATCTGTTTAATTCTGTGGCTTTTGAACAGTCCAATAAACTTTTTCATTCTTTTTAAATGACAGGTCCAATGTATTTTCGCATCAGGTGTGAAATACAACTACAAGATATTGACATTAAAAGTAGCACCTATGAAATCTAAGAAAAAACAGTTTGTAAAAAGTTAGAGAAGAATTATGAAAGTGAATGTGAACAAAAGGGGATATCCGTTAGAAACGTGATACTCAAAAAAAAAAAAAAAACCTGCAGATTTTTAATGACTGTAACCTAAGCGTACTTGTGAAATTATTCATTTATTTGATATGAATCCCCAATATGAATTGGGGATTAGGCACGATTTTTGAATGTGTCTATATATAAATGATGTATAATAATCATCCATCTATCCATCCATCCTTCCGTCTTTTAACCACTTACCCTGGTCAGAGTCATGGAGGGTGGGGAGGGGGGGTGGAGTCTATTCCAGACAGGGTACATGCCTGGGGTACACCCTGGATGGGATGCCGGTTCATCACATACACACACTTATATACTCTATACACAATTCAGAGGCACCAATTAGCCAAAGTGCAGGAGGAAACTGAGGTGGGCAGAGGAAAGCCACCGAACACAGAGAGGACATGCAAACGCCAATTTTAGCATTTGCATTTAAAATGATAATAAAGCCAAAACCTGTAAATGTAAGGTTGCAGAAGTAGGCAGCATTGAAAGGTGCTTGGTCTATGATCTTAGGTCTGGACGCTCTGTGTGTCAAAAGACATGCTGCGAACAGTATAACAGGCTTCACAGGAAAATACAAAACTGAAAAATCCTGTCTTCTGCTAAGCAAATACTTTAAGTTGTGCCTTCATTTCCCACCCTGGCAAACACTGTTATTTTCTTGTATATTTTGATATGGCTGATAAAATAACTTGTTTTTGTCCTTACTGAGGAAAATGGGTAATGCCAGATTTGCCTTTAAATACATCCTTATAAAACAGAGAATTTGTTCTTGAATGACTTCATGTGTATTGCATTCCAGTTTGATGCAGAATTACTTTAGGCATTTAGAGTATTTTCCATTTTGAAGTTGATAAGATGCATTTTTTTGAGTGACTGGAGAATTGATTCTTCTAAAACACATAGTGGGCGGAGTCATATTACTGCGTCAGTGACCATTGGTTACTTATCGACCCAGAGTAGTCAGTGATTGACAGCACAGCAACCATGGCATTCAAGGCCACCTTTAAAGTTTATCTTTGCATTTCATTTGCACGTACTGAACACAAATACGCAAATACCCCATGTTTCCTTCCAACAGACTTCCAAGTACATTTTCAACTGGCACACACATCAATATACATGCACGGTCACGGGGACACACACACACAAATACCCAAATGCACAGGAGCAAACATTTTCCTGAGGTCCTACGGCAATAAATGCGAGTAGGGTGTTTAAATTAGCATATATGCTAAGCGCTGGAGTACGAAATGCAATGTGCTAATACTGAGTAGATGAGATAAAGCGAAGGTGGAATTGACACAAGTCAAGCGTTCCCTCGGATCTCCTTCATTTACTTTAGGATTACGCCACTCATTCCGTTTGACTTGGCCCCGGCTCTGACTCTTTCCGAAACAGATGCCGCCTATTGATTAATGGCCAGCAGCACTTAAAAGTCAAAAATGTCAGTGACTGTCTTCCACGCCAGTGTCATTCCTCGGCGGGATAATGGCCCGGACCGGGACTGGCGCCAAGTGCACTTGACAATAAGGAGGTCATGCGGCCGTTCGCCTGCGAGCAGGCAGATATGTGAGGATGTAGCGCTGGGGCAGCTATTTGCAGGAGGCAGAGCTGATGCTAGCTAACAGTGTCAGTTCACATGGCTGTACCTTAGCCCAAGTGATCTTGGACGTGAAATGAAAATGAAGGTCTGTGTTCTAGTCCTGTGACAGTGCTAGTCCTGTGACAATGCTAGTCCTGTGACAATGCTAAATGGGGTTGTGTGTTGGTGAGGTGACACTGATGCACAAGTGATGGAAATGACATTGACAAGCCCAGAATGCTGTCCCTAAAACAACCTTCAGATTTCAATATTATTGATTAGTGTGAGGAGTGGACGGCTTCTGCCCTGAACTCCACCCCGTCCAATTAGGAGCAGCCATTATTCACTCATGTGATTCGCACTTCTACCCCAGTAAGCTACCCCTATGATTGACGCTTAAAGCTTTTCTGTATGTTATTGTCTCTAAACTGGATCCAGAGGATGGTGATATAGCAGTAAAATTAGCCAATGTCTAATCAAGGCTATGGTCAGAAGACACTAAGAATCAATTATAATTGTGCATGCCTCGAGCCCCCATTTAGCACAAAGGCAAGGGCAGCTCCGATATTGAACCTATTGCTTCATGTCCTAAATGTTGACTGTGAACTTCTAATGCTACAATTGTAAAGAGTGAAATAGAGCAACAATAAAGACCTAATGAAGTAGCACGTTGGCCTGTGTGTGCATGGGCAGGCATGATTAACGGAATACTGAAGCATGTATATGGAGCCACTCACAAACCAACACATGACACACAGGAAAATACATGCCTGGAAATTACAGAAAAAAACCATAAAAGTCACATGCATGCGCATGTCTTCCATATATAAGTTTGTGTCTGTCTGTATTGTTTTCTGCGATTTTCATTGCATCTTACATTTATTTCTGTGTGCTTTTGTGTTTAGGTAAGACAGAGAAAGAGATAAGTGAGAGAGCAAACGAGAGAGAGTGAGAGAGAGAGTGAGAGAGAGAGTTAACATGTGTCGTTTGACCTTGGTCATTGTTGAAGAGGCCTAGTTTCTTGCCAAGCCAATCAATAAGCCAAACAAGCAGAACATGAGTATTTAGAACATGGGAAACAAAACTCAAACACAGATAGGTTATCTGCCTTGCCCAGATCACCCTTCTGAACAAATATTTTATTAACACTTCTAAAATGACTTGCATATTAAAAAAGAAAAAAAAAAAGTATAAGTTGAAAGACAGTATCTGCACAGGCCAATGGTGTTGAAGGTAGATGAGGAGCCTCACATGTGAATGACTGCATAGCCGTCTGAGCGTTATTCTCTTACTGGGGATCCTCCAGATAAGTGGCTAGTCATTAAATGAATGATAATGCTGTTTTCAGAATTTCAGAGGGAGTTTTCAGTTTTGTATCAACTCACAAAATGGTCAGATTTTGAGGATTTTCATTAGATCCCGACTTACTATTGATCAATTAAACTACATACTTACACACACATACACATGCAGCGGCCATTTTAAAAAACTGCACTTGCTTCTTAACCCGAATAGTGTGCTCTTACAGACAGTGAATATGGACGTAATTGGCTACATAGCATGTAGACGGGTCAAGAGATTCACTTACTGAGAGGTTGAATGTTATAATAGCAAAGACATGGTCTTAGTGATTTAAAATGTGGTGTAAATGTTGCTGTTAAAGATGGCCGTTCCAGCATCTCAGAAACAACAACAAAAAAAAATGTTAAAATCCAGTTGGGGGAAGTTCTGTGACTGAAAAAAAAACCTTAATGAGGCCAGTGGAGAGTGGCTAAACTCATTAAAGAGAACAGGGAGACCACAAGTGCAAAAATAACAGCTCATTATAATAAAGTGGTTCTAACAAAAAAGGGTGCCTTAACGTGTACCATGTAGGTGTACCTAATAATGTGACTGCTGAGTGTACGCAGCATTTATCTAATAGAAAATGCCACAATAAGACGTGCTTTTTATATCAGAAGTAATAGTTTGGCTCATGAAACAGATGAATGAGCAAAGTTCACTATACAAAGCTTCAGAGCAGGAATTTTGCAAAATGCATACAAAGTGAACCCACAATGCTTTGAGAAAATAAATTTGCATAGGCATGCTGCCATTGGCCCTACGGCCTTCTTGGGTAAAGAAACTGATAGCCTGAACACACACAGGCACACAGGCGGTAAATATGCAAAAATTTGGCATTTATAAATTTAATGGACCGTTTTACATACTGCATACGAGCAAAAAATATTTAAACTGAAATAACAAAATTTTACATATTCATATTTATGTATTTTAGATTAAACATACCATTATGATTTTACAATATTTTAACATTTCTTGTTTTGCTTTCTTTATTATTGAATGCACTGAAAGTTTCTACAGTGTGGATGTCTTTAGTCTTTGATCATTTACTAGAATGGAATGCTCCAATATTTGTTAAGCAACAAATACAAGAATACTTTCAAAACTTACATATGGCAAAATACATGTGGTTTTAGTATCATTGCTTTAAAGTGTTCTTTTCCACCTGTTTCTACATTCTAAAATTTACACTACGTTCTGAAATTGTTAAGCCAAGAACAGGTAAGTCACATCATCATGCTCATATTAGTTTTTTAGTTACCAGTCTCTGGCATCCAATAGATAAGGTGGAGCAAAAGGGAGTGACCAGAAACCTGAAATCTTAAAAATTCTGGAGAGTGTATTGTAAACAGTTTTTTTTTTTATGCGGGTCTTTAAGAACACTATTCTGACATATCAAGGGCAGGAAAATCACTGGTAGTGATTTTCAGTCAACTCACATGGGTGTAAGTGGAATTTCCCTTCCTCTTCCTGAAACCCAACCTAAACTTCGGATGCATTAGATTGTTCTTCTCTTTAAATGCAACCGTGTCCATCACAGCAACGTGCATGATGAAAACACAGGCTCACACTGAAATGTTTTTCAGCGAAATCGATAAATGAATTCTTCGTAGCCTTGCGAAAGCTGTTTTCAGAAATTACCCTGGTTTCCTTCCAATAGTCTTTAAATTAAACTTAAGTATACAGGCTTGGGTGACGTGGACCTGGGAACATGCCAGACACAGAACGTGGTCACATTCCCCAAAGTGTTTTCGCCAAGGTTGCCCCGGTGGCGCAATTCCTTTCAGCCAAACGTATGCCTTTGTCCTAACGAGCCGGCGGATATTAATAGGACCTGTGCTGTCTCTCTCTTAGTTGTTTAAATGTGTCTCCTCTAATTACATGGGAGGCATGAGAACTTCTGATAGAAGACGGTGGCATGTTGGTGCAATTAAAGAGGATGCTTCTGACTGGAGCTCTGCAGGTCTCCTCAGAGTACATACATATTGTACTGCATACAACATTCATGCCACATTATAATACTCATTATCTTAATTTTTTAACTGAGAACATGTTTAGAAACCACCTATTGATAATGTCACATAGCTGAGAATATTTGAGGGTCTAAGACAAGAAAAGTAATAAAAATACTAACAAAAATTTGCACTGCTTTACCTGCCGGATTTCCTGTCTCTTTCACGGTTTAATCTTATTTGCCTTCTGCCGTAACAGGACAGATACAGACATTTTCGATGTACTGTTACATCATTGTAAAAAGTCTTGGCATGCACACATGCAGTTGGGCTCTGCAGGGAGCTCAGTAGGAATGGCATTGTGGGTAACATTCTGATCTGTCTAATTTTAATCTGGAAAGGAAACAAGGTCCAATGGAGATTAACATGACAGAAGGGTCATGTCTACAAATGGAGCAGACTGTGTCGAACAGCAGCATACGGTTTCATACTGTTTTCCTCGGTTGGTTTGCTATTAAATACTTTCTTGTATCTTGACGATACCAGTGAGTAATAAGTTATTGTGTCTCCCTTTTATATACAGTAGATTTTCTCCATGTTATTATATAGTCTTACAAAATTTATGTGTTTCAAGAAGGGGTCATGAAATATTTTTGGGGTCATATACTTCTTTATCTTGTGTCTTTTCATTCCTTTTTTTAAAATCCCCACTTTACATTACAAATTCACTATAAAACTGCACTGTATGATGACTTCTACAATGAATATTATCAATAGTATGAAATGTATCAGCCCACTGTCCATGCTTTCCTAATTTGAAAAGGGCCATATGCTGCCTACATTATCTGCATAGTCAAATGCATTTCATGCCACCATGCGTGAATATTACATGCATTCATAAAATCATATATGATGCTCTGACATGTCATCTTTACTTATTTGACTCGCAGGAAAGGTTACGTCAGCGAGACATGTGACCCTTGTGAGGAGTGTGATTGCACGCTGACTCTCCATAGCATATGGGCTGCCATATACAGGCTTCGCTCTGCCAGGTGAACATCTGTTAGTTAGCACTCGTACGGAAGTGCAAGCCACGACTCCGGCAAGATGTAACCCAAGGAAAACTGCCTTAACCCCACGTCTGCTGAAATGACTGCTTTGGAACGAGACAGGACTCGGCTAGGGTAATCTTAGGGGATCCAAATACAATTTAATAGTGAAATAATTGTACATTGACTTTTGAGGATTCCTGAGAATTTAGGCCTAGTGTTAAGTATAGTATTATACAATTAAATATGTAAATTACATCAATAGCCAGATTTATCATTTAGCTAAGTTTAGTTTTTTATTGTATCTGTATAATTTAGTCTAATGCAATTTCATCTGTAAGAACCTGGTTATAGGATTTAACCATTGGGATAACAGTACAGTAGGGGTAACACTCCACACCGCTGATATCACAGCACTTTATCAGCATGCCTACAGTTAGGCATCGGTGATCATGTGCTCCCATGTCATCAGTGAGATGTTCTGTCTGAGAGGGAACTCTCGGTAATCCCCATCCAGTCCATGCCCTACATTACGCCCTGCAGAATCAGATCAGGTCTGAAGTCATTCTGGGCTGCAGAACTTTAATCACACTGAGAGAAATCATGTGTCTGAGGCTGACATATATATATACAGCGGTACCTCAGAACATGAACTTAATCCGTTCAGAACTCGGGTTCTAATCCTAAAAAGTTCGAGTTCTGATCGAATTTTCCCCATAAGAAATAATGGAAAACCAATTAATTGGTTCCCGGGCCCAAAAAAAAACACCTAAATATGTTTTTTTTAGCATTTAAACACGAAATTTACAGGATAAAACAAGAGGAGCATATACTAAACACATCTAAGCACATTTATCAAAACAGTAACTTGTAAAGTAAGAAAATAAACGCTGTGCGTAACATTTTTTTCTTAATGGCTTCCAAAACGATAAAGAATGTACCCCAACACTACCCCAAGCTGTGCCCCAACAGTAGACTATGCCATGCGGTCCATTGTTTATTTTTATTGTTACTCTGTATTCGTTAATTTGTTCGTAAATCGCAAACTTTTAGGTTGTAAAATTTGTACAACTATTGAATAACTTTTTGGTGAGTAATGGCTACCAAAATGATATAAAGTACAGCGTATTATCTGTTATTTTCAATAAAAAAGCACTATCACCAACAAACGATGCTATCACAGCGAATGCGAGGCTGAGACTGAAGCGTTACCTTTTGTTTCCACTGAGAGACGTGCCGTGTGACTCATTTCCCCGCGCGTATAAGTTATCTTAGGTCGGCGTTCACGGTTCGACTTCTGAGATTCAGATCGAGTTCTAGGTCATTTTTTTTCGAACTGGTTGGTTCAACTTTTAAGAAATTCGAGTTCTAATGAGTTTGAGTACTGAGGTACCACTGTATATAGGTGTGTGTGTATGAGTGTGTGTGTGTATAATGTATAACACTTTGTCCATTTCTCTTTTTTGCTCATTATTTTCTTCATTGAAGTCCAATAATGAACATAGAACAGTTATCAAGGGAATTTATAATCAAACACAGTAACCTGTACAGATTAAGGTGTATATGGTGTTAATTAAAAATAAAATAAAAAAAAAAAACATACTGAAAGTTCTTTTATGCACAAGCCAGTCGTTGCTCTTTGAACAGTAAAACATACAGCACTTCCATGCAGTCTGGAATTGCTACAAGAGGACTTACCAAAACACCTGGCACAATGGTGAATATAAGATTCGGGTAGCATGTACCTTTATGTCGGTAGAACATGGCAGTGCTTCTTGTAGGAGGCGTTCTGCCAGGATCTGGGACGTAATGCTGTGGAGCTTCAGAAGCTGAGTCATCAGCCACTTACTTTAAAAATTCAAATCCAAAATCATGAAAAAACCCCAAACCACATATAAATATACACAGATCATACTTCATTGTTTTGTATCAGCATTTCGAAACTAGATATTTTTAAATTGATTTTATTAGTTGAATGAAAGACAAATAAACACGTCTGCACATAAACACATATTTTCCCACCGAAGTTAGATAATCAACAATAAGCAGTGACTAAGTCAAAATCATATGTACATCATTATAGTCATATTTACACGTAGTGGAGGGGGAATAGAATTATGCAGAGGTGGAAATTTCAGGTCCAGAAAGTACAAATCCAGACCAGGATTTTGTTTCAACCAACCAGTGGAGTAC
>JAODJU010000025.1:8950783-8967116 GCA_026776725.1 Gnathonemus echidnorhynchus
TTTATGCTCAACTGGTTGGTTGAAACTAAATCACAGTCTGGATTTGTACTTTCTGGACCTGAAATTTCCACCTCTGGAATTATGTCAATATAAGCAGAACTAGACACCAATAACAGTAATAATGGCGGCTTTGAGGGGTAGTAAGAAAGACAGTGGTGACCTAATGGTTAGGAAAGTGTGCTTATGTTTGAAAGGTTGTTGGTTCCAATCTCTGACCAGCAAGGTGTTCCTGAAGGCACTGTCCCCACACACTGCTCCCCAGGCAGCTAAGAAACAGTTGACTGTCATGTATGGGTTAAATGCAGTGGGTGCTTTTGTTGTTGGGTGTCAACAATAACAATCAACTACTTTCACTTTTTTAAATAAAGAAAAGGAAAAAAGGTGGCATTAAATTTTTGTTGCTAAATAATTGTCAAGGTCAGCGCCCGTCCGACTCTGCGTGTCCCCTTCCTGTTTGGCCAGCAGGTGTCACTGGCCATCCTGTCCTCTTCCCTGTTTCTTGCCCTTCACCCCCAGTGTGCCGCCTAGTCCCTAGTGTGTTTTCCCTGTTCCCCAGACTGCCGCATAGGTACAGTGGGCCAGAGTGTGTGGCTCAGATTCTGTTCCCTTGTGTGCTGGGTTCAAGGCTGGCTTGAGACCAGTCACATCTGGATTTTTGTTCTCTAGTGCTTATTTTGTGTTTTCTT
Source organism: Gnathonemus echidnorhynchus (assembly GCA_026776725.1). Taxonomy (NCBI): domain Eukaryota; kingdom Metazoa; phylum Chordata; class Actinopteri; order Osteoglossiformes; family Mormyridae; genus Gnathonemus; species Gnathonemus echidnorhynchus. Next base: position 8,951,470 of record JAODJU010000025.1, read on the forward strand.
ATACTAGAGTTTCCCAGAATTATTGTGATTATTTCTGTGTGTTCTTGTTTCTAGTATTTCCTGGTGGTGTTTTCCCTAGTCCTTGCTGTAGAGTCTTAGTCTTTAGTGCTTGTCAGTTCTCTTAGTTCTGTGTTTTCTTATTGTGTCCACCTGTTTCTCATTGCTTCTGTGTTTCCCTTGATTGGTTCATTAATTATGTTACACCTATTCCTCATTTTCCCTGGATGTCTGTGTATTTAAGTGCCTTCAGTGGTCATGCTGTAATGTTGCCATGTGCTTTGGTCCTTGTACCATGTTTCTGGTTCTGCATTCTCTGTCACCATGGTCCCTGGTTGTGTTTCCATTTTGGTTTTTGTAGCTTGTTTTAGTATTAAGTTCTGTTATAGTTTTCTGACACCACATAGTCCTTCATTTTGTGTGATTCCCTTAAATAGAACCTTTTTGTTTAGGAGCCACAAGTGGATCTTCACATCTTTGCCCGCCTGCGCTATGCCCCGACTCCGTAACAAATAATGGGCAGTTCTTCTTCCTGCTTACTCATTTAAAACATGAGGTTTCATTTTTAAGGATGCATTTATAATGCCAGCGCTTAAATATCCAAATTTATCTTAATTTACATTTATTTCATTTACAGACACATTTGTCCAACGTACAAGTGAGGCAAGTAGCACATTACAATGTACTACGTACATTACAATGTACGTGCTGTCAAGGACTCAGCTAGGCATAAGTGCTAAGCTTCCACCGAATGCCCATGTGCAAGTGTAAGTCGTGTATGAGCCAAAGCTACACAACATTTTACAACAAACCAAGAACCAAGAAAGACAATTCAATGATGAGAAGTGCGACCTGAAGAACATTCAGGGAACAGTCCAAAGCCAATGTCTGAATATTCAGGAATACCAGGCAACTTTATATACAATTTCTAAGTCTTGATATATTATTTTCTTTTACTTAATAGTTCTTCACATTGCTTAATACTAGATTCATATGAATCAATACAAAAAAAATCATAATTCACCTATAAAATATAGCAAAACTGAATGCATCTTAAATAAGCTACAGTCGTTCTACTGTCCTAGTATGGCCCTCACAATGTGACTCGAGCCAGGTTTAGGGAAGCTTTCTTACAGAGTGCTGTGGGGGGTGTTCCTCTCAGACCCCAGGATGACAGCTGCTGAGGAACCAACTCTTCCATGAGGAAACAAGCAACACGAAGAGGTGAAAAGTCTCCACATCCTCTTTTCACCTCTTCCTTTCTGTGTGACCCATCTTATGATTTTATTTTTCTTGAGTCTGTCACTAGCCAGGGTTGTGGAAAGAACATGCATTTCTTGTTTCAAAACAACTGTGGGATGGCAAGATTTTCTCAGAAAATACATAAGAGTAATATTTTATTTCTGGGAAGGGTGTACTGTAAAAAAAAGCATGGGCGTGTCAGATTTTGCATTACCAGGTTAAAATAACCAACATGGAGTTACAGTCTTACAAAATATGTCAGCCCCAAACCAAAAGAGACCCATTTTTTGTATTATGGATTGTACATTTGCTTGAATTCATGCTTATCGGCAATTTAGTCAATGAAACAGCACACATGCATTACATTCACCACCTTAGGGGCATGAAACAAACCCATTAACTAAATGAAAATAAAAGTTCTTTCCTCTTTGAAAAAAGAAGAGTTTTTCCACTGAAAAAGAGTGACAGTTGTTTTACACTACCGTTAATTTAAATAACTCAGAAAATACAAAAACTTTAATTGCACAAGCAAACATGAATAGATCACCCTAAGTGCTAGATGTGGAGCAGGAATTACTGCAGTAAATATTTATTGACATGGAAGTGCCTCCACAATTGTATGCATATTCACATACTGCCCTGATATGCTTATATATTCATGGCGTGTTTTGGCACAAGCACTAAAGCATGTAATAAATACGTCTTTTGTGGAGTTAGGAATGACCCATCAAGCTTTGTTGGTTCATGGTTTAATGTAGCTGAAACTTTGCTCAAAAACTTCATGATGGTAATGCTTGACTACTGAGAATGACCATATAAGGGTATAAGGTACACACTCATATCTGCTAATACTACTCTATGTCTTTGTGTAGGGCCCCAGTCCTGCTTGTTTATTATTATTATTATTATTATTATTATTATTATTATTATTATTATTATATAGCAAACTTTCCATGTCTGTGGCTTTGTGGGAAAATGACCAAACTAATTACAACTATCCTGAAACCTCAAAACTGAAAAGTATTTTACTTATCCTGGGGGTTCTTTTGAAGCAGAAAAATACGCAGTCCCTAAAATATTCACACACTCGCAGCTGCACATTTTTTCTAAGTATATTAGCAAAATAAGGTCAAAAAATGGTCACCGCTGGACAGTATAATTCAGTATTGCTTGTATAACCAAACGGAAAAATAATTACTGCCAATGCAGATTTTATTGGAGAACTAATAATATTTTTTTATGATGGAGGATACTTAGAATATATTTATTTTATCTTTTCAATAAAATATTTTCCCTTCTGACAGTATACAGAAGCAGGATTTTGGCCCTGAGTATAATCTACAGGTATCCATGCACTTACGTCTGGGTTACATTCTGGAAGGGAGGACATAAGTCTGTCTGGTTGGCATCGCGATCATTATAGGGGAGAGGTCAAGCATACTGTTTGACATGAGATATGCCATCACACACATTTAACTAAACTTCTATAATGGCAGCACAGTCGGTTTGTTTTGATCCTTGCCTCATGCCACACACGTAGTAAAATATGTAGCGTCCACTATGTCTGCTTCAGATGTCTCCTGATATACTTTATTGAGGCTCTTATGGGACAGGAGTATGATCAAGCATTACTTGATAGGACGTCAGTCGATGAATGACTATATGTGTGTATGAGTGTGTGTGTGCACGCACTATTAGTGACACTGCATTCGTTAAAGTTATGCAAATACAGCAGCTGTCGCAACAAGTAAAATACCTGTTTGTGCTGTTCTTCCACACCCCCACCAGCAGAACTCCTGTCACATTGTCTCCCATACACAGGTGGTATTAGAGCACACAACACCTAATACTCTGAAAAGACAGCAACCAGGCACCTTACCAAGCAAAGTTCCTCATTCAGGCTTACCCTGCCCTCCTACCTAATCATCGTCATCATCATCATATCATCATCGTCATCATCATCATTGTCATCATCATCATATCATCATTATCATCATTGTCATCATCATCATCATCATCATCATTGTCATCATCACCACCTTAATCATCGTCATTATCATTGTCATGACCATCAGTTTTTTTCCCCCCTGTACAATACATCCAAGTCAGTATTTGGAGTGCTGTTAGAATGTTTGTTCAGTCTGTCAGCAGGATTGTTCTGGTCTAAAGGGGCTTTGGAAGGACATCTCTGCTGCAAACAAGCTGCTTTTTATACCCACGTTATACAATGTTTACTTAGGAGCATCTGAGTTGATGTTCAAATATGAGCTGAAATGTGTTTGCCATGTGATGCCATGTGCCATTAACATTATTATTATTATTATTATTATTATTATTATTATTATAGTTACATATAAAAACCCTAAATAACTGCAGTTTGATTAAATGCACTATGCCGTAATCAATGTCATAAGAGAGTTTGATGGGGGTGGAGGCAATTTAATAATTTAAATACAAAGATCTATTAATTGGGAGGACGAATGAAGCCATATTAAATTTTAGGGTCCCCCTCTCCCCTCAGTTCCTACATCCCTGTCCATAATAATGTTCCACTGTTTCCAAAAAAAAAGGAATACTGCTCATTAAAAAAGACAACTCCGGCATTCAGCCCAAGCTCATCTTTAGCGAGCAGGATCTGAAATGCCCTCAGCGTGCACTAGGTGCCTGCCACGGCGCCGTGCACCTTGAGACCTCGCGCCCATAGCTGCTGCAGATGTCCTTTTTCTTCTTCATTACCCAGCAGCAGCTGAGTGTCGCCTTGCCTGGGCTGATACCAACAGGCACGGCTACAGGACGTTTCTACGCACGTGTTCCATGTGTTAGTGAAGGGGCGGCCGGCTCATTTCCAGATCAGCTTCCCCGCTTGCCCGTCTGCCTGCCCAGTCGCAAGCAAAACAGGCAGAAGAAAGTGCAGTGTTTTTCTGCTCCGGTGACCCCAACCTTTGATTTTCTTGTGCAAGCTGGTACCGGCGACTGAAGTCAATTGCCTTTAGCCCACTGCACTGTCACCCTTGTTTACTCATGGAGGTGGACTTTAGAGCCTGTCGCAATGCCAGCCCAATTGTTTCCAGCGTTCCAGGTGACACTGGGGCTTCTTCTCCTGGAATTAAAAGAAAGAGAGAAATGGCTCAAGAGTTAATGTACTGAAGCAAAGATTAACAACCAACTGTTCCGTTTCTTATATTCAACACCACCAGCCCCCCCCCAAATTAAATCACAGAAAACACTGCTGCGGTTAAATATGATTTGTGCTTTTGAATTGCAAAATTAATGCAATAAAACAATGAGGTTGATATTACTTAATCAACAATCTTCTGATGATTTATCTTTTTTTATTAATAGAATATTTGTTGCAAGATGGCAGTAAAGGCCAGATTTGTCATAATGTATTTTTGTACATAAAAAATTATTAATATATTTTTAAAACATGCAAACTGAAATTATGTTTAAAACAAGATTTTCTGTTTCACATTTTCTACAAATAATACGGTATCCATTCTTTTCTGTTTTAAGCTAAAGTTTCCTTTTCAGAAAAACACTGCAAGTAATTTCCTCACCCAAATGTTTACTGTGTGAGGGGTTCTTTTGAATGATACTGGACAGAGCTTCTGCACCTGTCCTTGACCCCTGTACCTGGACGGAAAATGTTTCTCTCTCTCATGTGTTTCCAAACAGGAAATTTTTGAGGAACATTCAAAAAGGAAAGCCTGTTACTTTTTACATATTCCATATATGTTTTATGTTTTTTGTGTTTCTTAAATTGTACAAAAAATGTATTTTCTTTTAATGCATGTCAAATAACGACTCATTTGAAAGTATTACCACTTAACAAGATGCACATAGGCACCAGGAGAATGAACAGGGCAATTAAACCTTCAAATGTTAGGGTGCAAGCAAATTAGCCAATACCCTACATCCATCCACCCACCCATCCCTCCATGCTCTGCTTTTCCTTCTCATTGTTGTGGAGGAGAGTTTGAGCCTATTCCAGGCAGCACAGGGCACAAAGGGGTACATACATGCACCCACTCAGGCACACAAAAATAATCTACATGCAATGAAGACCCACAAATGAGCTTAAGTACATGCCTCTGGACTGTGGAAAGAAACCTGTAATCCGTGTTAAAACATATGAATGATAAAAGGAACTTTGGAGGTTTAATACAAATATTCACATTATTAAGTTTTTATTATGACCTATACCTTAATAAACAGAATCTTCTTAAAAATGCAAATCATGCCATGTTTCGTAATAAATTCCAGATCTCGTTCTTTGATTTATGCATATAATGCATATAATCCATGATGGGATGAACTGCAGAGTGACCAGGGCTATAGTGTGCTAAGCATAGCTCTCTCTCACTTGTGCTCCGTGTTCCCTGCCATTATATAAGCTTTGTCTGCTCTCAATAGCCCACCTTGAAAGCCACACAGTAGATAACCCGATAGGAGCCCTCCATTGCTTCAATGCACTCTAGACTAACACTGAGGGCCAGGTGCCCTTGTCACTGACTGTAAGTGTCCTTGGCAACTGCGGCTGGTGGGGCCACATCTGAAGGGAGCTTGGGGAGATGGACGCCAACAACTTTTCAAATTCCACAGGGCTTCCCAGAGCGGGAGCGGGAGAAAGGAGAGACCGGGTGTACAGTCCACATTGTCTTTATTCCGAAGGTGACGTTCTGCAGGACCCAGTCTAGAACCTTTGATTGAACTGAGTTTGAAACACGATACACCTCATTGTGGTCACCAAGGAAAGGCACAAATTTATGGACCAAATAATTAATATATCATGACTTCAGACTTTTGAGATCGTATACTGAAGCTCATAATTGATTTCCTATTTTAAGGCCGCTGTTGTCCTGCATGTTCCTCTGTCATGCTCGAAAGCCTGTCAGAGACAAACGTGGGGACGTAGCTAACTTTTAATAGCTGGTATGTTCCGTCTAGGCAGTAAAAGCACATTACAAGCACACAAAATTCAGAGAGGAAGAGGTTCTGTGAAACAGAAGGAGAGGTGACATAAAAGATAATGTTTGGCACCAAAAATATGACAGGTGGGCCGAGAGCAACAACTTACACTTGTGGACAGCAGAACAGACCTGGGCTCATACAACTTCAACAGTGTGTGGGTGGTGTGTGACTCAGTAGGTTAGACCTCTATCCCTGTCCTTGGAAGGTTGTTGGTTTGAATCCCATCCTCACATGAATTGTCACCTCTCAGCTGGGGTCTTGAGCAAGACCCTTCATCACCAAAAAAATATTCTGCAGTCCTGAATAAACAGCTGACCCCAAGCTTCATTCTCATATCAATACATTACGTTGCTAATTTATTATTCTTATCTTTAAATATCTATTTCTGTAGTATTACAATATCCAGTTTTTTCAGGATATTTTATTTGAGTACTGTGTAAATTTGTCTTCACTATGTTTATTTTATTTGTACTGTCGTTGCACCTTTTCTGTTTGGCACATTAATATGTCTGTTCATCTGTACAATGTGTTATGCTGAATGTACCAGAATTTCAGCCTGGGATCAATATGGTGCACCTTAAGTTAGATGGGATATGTAACAAAAGCATTCTAGCATACTTGTGCAAGTGGCAAGTAATTATTATAATTTACATAATATGCCCGTAATACAGTATTGAGATATGAGACTTGCAAATGTAACAGACAACATAATACTGTAAAAGAATTTATGTTTTAGCTTCTTTAACTTTCACATATCACAATGAATCAGAGACAGGAATAGACAAACAGAAAAAGCTGAAATAGACAGATTTACGGCAGATACTGAAAACACAAATGTGTGGCATTTTCGTGTGGTCACAGTGTTAAGGAGAGTTTGAACGGTGGCCTAAATGGTTATTTAAAGAGGGAAAAAAAATCGGAATTACGTGCAGAGCTAAGGAAAACAAAGAAGAAAGCCTCTGTGGAGACAATCTGCTCGCGAAGCAGGAAGCTTAGTCATTCAGATGTACGTGCATCACAAAGACTGGAGTCTGGAGGATGTGTTGCTAAGGACGGCGATTGTGTCAGCACTATTGGCAGGAACTTTTCCTTACAGGTGAACTCTTAAATGGAGACTGACAGATATATGTTTCCTGCTATTCTCTGCGGCGGGTAGGCTTAAATCAGACTCCACTGCGGCAGGCTCGCTGGTGCCTTGGCCTGACCTGGTCATTCTGTCATTCATGCAAGAGGAAGATGACTTACCTCCCAAGTGCCTGACCACCCTAAGATGACATTGTTCTCTCTGGTTAATTTATTTTAAAAAACTTACTTGGCTTTTACAGGGAATGAACAAATTAAAATATAAGGTTGATCACGGTGTGTCTGATGTTTATGGGCTAATCTACTCGGGCCTTTAAGTATTGATGTATTTGCAAGTGTTCAGTAGTTTGATTATTAATAATTTATCACATTTCATTTAATTATATATTGTATTCTGCAGTGAATATATACCATTATCTATACTGTCCCCACTACCAAATGGTTTGGAAGACTATGTAGACATTATTATTATTATTATTATTATTATTATTACAGTCTTCCATAATAAAAATGGTTGAACACTCCTTAATTTATTCAAATGATAGTTATGCAAAACAGCACAGTGTAGTTTTTAAAGGTAAAACAAAATTGTAATAGTGTAAGAATATATCTGAGCATTAATGTTATATGGTTACAAAATCACATCCAATATACTGTACAAGGAGTTAATGAAGAAAGACAGGAATCCACAGAGCTCATCATCACCGGTCCAGAACAGAGGAATTGCTGGCTGGACTGAAAGATCATGATAAATCTGAGAGGCACAATCAAATGCAGTCACATTATCAAGACACAGCACAGTGTCTGGTGAAGTGTGTTCTTCTAGCAACCTCAGACGTGGACCACTCATGGAAAGGTTACATGATACCTTAGTGGCAACTGTGATAGTATTCTGGAGCAAAGGAACGAAAAAGTTTACCGACAATGGTCGTCAGTGTTAAGTTTTACGCTGAAGATGGCAGAATTACTACGAAGAATTTTCTTTCAAAAAAATGTTTATATATGGTGAATTTATTCCGCTTCTGCTGACCCTCGCCCAGCCCTGAGAGAACAGACTTAAGGATTTTAGCCAAGCAAACTGGATTGTAAATGGCCATTTCAGCACTATGACATTACCAAAGCAATATGAAAATGACAGAGCGGATGAATCCTACTTTAGAAATATCATATTTCTAAAAAATAAAGAATCTTCTGAGGTTCATCAGAGATCAAGGACGTGTAGATAAGTATTTGCAAAACATCCATTAATTTACTGCAGCTAATCTGTAGTGTACCTTAATTTCCTTTAATAAACATCGGTGCAGTCACTGAGGTGTATGAATACATCTAATATTGTAAAGAAGCCAGTACCTAAAAACCAACTATGAACCAGTGTGAACCAGAACCAGAATTGCTCTGCTGTGGAATTTTTCATCTTCCAACTGTTTATCTAGTAGAAGATCATGGGTTTTCTATTTGAACAAAATTTCTAGAACTGCTGACATTTAGTATACAAATAATCGCCCAAACTGTTTTAGACAATGCAACCACAGATGGTTTAAATATTATTTTTAAAAAGTGTAAAGCCTTTGCCATCATTAGTGCCTTCATCACTATTACATGACTTATGAAGAGAAAAAAGGATGAATTATTAAAATGGATTCAAATGAAAATAAAATGCACAGGACAAGAGCTGCAAATGAATGAAGACAAGAGGATCTCATCATATTAATGTATTAACGTGAGCGGTAATACTAAAGAAAGTTTAGATAAAAAGTTTGATTAAAAAGTTTAGATTTTTGTTAAATTGCCAATAAAAATAAGAGGTTAAATTATATTTATTTTTTTAGTCTGATATTAGGTATTTAATTAGTTGCGATTAAAATCATACAAAAAAAATGTGTAAATACATGTGGTCAATTTTACTTCCCCTGCAAAAAAGAAACCACAGAAATTCTATTAGAGGCTCATCTCACCCACAGAAGGGATACAAACACAGCAGCCTTCCAAAACATCAGCGTGCTGTTTGTGTGGGGTGACCTGAATGGCTGCTTTAGGTCATTCTTCTCCTAGCCAGGGTGCTGATAGATATTATAGCATGGGAAGTCCATAATGACTGGCCAACTTATTTATCCAGGATATCCCAAACAGGCAGACACTCCTCAATGAAGCAAACCTGCATCCACATGACCACCGGTACGGGTAAGACCCCAGGAGGTCAAAGGTCATCTACGTAATTTTTTTAATTCAGAAAATATATATGAAACCATTTTATCTTTGCACTATTCAAATACTTCTACTGTCCACTGTTTTATATTTTCCCTGAAAGCATGTAAATCCCAAGATTGTGTCTGAATTATTTTTGAACAACACAGAAGAGTGTCCCATACTTCATAAACGCACAAGGAATGTTGTGAGAGAATTCTCTCTGGTGTATTTACACTGAAATGGTTTTTGGTGCTGTGGTGACCTGCAACAGGCCAGCATTATGGATGCTTATTTAGACTCAGCATCTACTCTGTTAGCATCAGCCACCTCAGACGTGGACCAAGGAACACAGAGGTCATTCGCATCTTGACTTCGTTTAAGATTTTGCTCACAGGGCCCTTTCTGGGAACAGGACTATTCTGAGTCATACACTCTCATATTTCAATGACCATTCACATTCTCCTTTTTTGATGTTTCCTGCAACATTACCATCAAACAATCGGCAATCAAAACACATCTCGCAAAAGCCTGTGCGGCTATGCACATTTTTTTTCCACGGGCACTCGAGTGCAAAACATGTTTAAAGAAAACTGAACAATGTCTCATCCTAGGAGGCATTTTGAGGCTAAACCTCGTCAAAGCGACTATTTGTCGTGGCAGCCAGTGGCAATATCCATCACAATATGCCGGCACGCTTTGTGTTCCGTCACTTGTTCTTGAATAACTGTCTTTCTTCTTGTATTATTACAGCAGACTTTTTAGACGTTGTTATGTTACAGTTAAACCAAGGAGCGTCGAGTGTGCCGGCACTTCTGTGCAAGTAACCTTGCCAAAGGGGCTTACCCCCCCCCCCCCCCCCCGCACAAAGCTGCCTCTATCTTTCTATATTGAGTGAGTTAAATCAATGGTAAATTGTTGGCACTTTTCACAGGACAGTGACCAGGAAACAGGCTGTGTCCCCGCCATGTGATTGACACTTGAAACGTGGCTGAGGATGAAGCCACGGGCAGTGCTCCACGCTTGAAGTCTCTGCTGGGTATAACAACTGGTGACATCTGCAGAAAGGCCGACAAAAGGCAGTTGAAAGCTATGTTTGTTGCCTTTCCCCTCTCAGATCTTCTCGCTTTCATGGAGCTCCTCCTTGCTTTAATATTATGATTCGGCACCTGGCTCTTTTGAACCTTGTTTTAAACTTCAAACAGGGGAGGTGGTATTAGCAAACATGAAATAGGGATGGTTGGTGGGCGGGTAGAAAAGTGGGGGCCTCTAGCCGACAGTTTGATTTATCGTCATCATCTTATCAATGATCTTTCTTTCTTTTTTTTTTTCCTGCGGTCTTTGTCACCAGCTGCCACTTTTTTGTCACCTTTAGAGGCATCATCATTTCTCTAAAATGTAAAAGTAAAAGACTCCACGTATCATAACAGCTTTAAATACAAGCGGGATCAGTACGGCACATAGTGTATGGGATGACGGAACGAGAGAATGTTACTGATAATCAATGAACAATGCAAATACAAGGATGGGATATTCAGGAATGCCCTTTTTTCAGTTTTTGAAACATTGTCAGATTCAGTACATTTTCAGGCAGTAGGTCTCGTATTTAAAGATAGGCTTCCTTTGTTTATTTTATAGCTTTATAGAACTCGGGGCCTATAAGTGTGGAAAAAAATCTGAGCTATCCTAGCTAACCATGCTAACGTTAATATTCAATATTCCATTTGCAAGGAGTTACAGTACATGAGCAAAATACAGGAGGAAGGCACCCGCTCAACGACCCTACCTGACGATGTTGTAGTATTATATGCAAAAATGTACATCTATATGGATATTAGCAAGACATATTTACATAAATACAGTTTCAAAAAACTGCAAATTCTATGGCCATCAAATTGTCAAATTGGCTTCTGCACTTTCAACAGGAGACCACTAGCTGTCTTGTAACGCTCCACCTCCATTGGAGGGGGTTAAAACGATATTTTGAGAGTCATTACAAGGGATTCACAGTGGGGAACTGGGCTACCATCATCTCTGTGATCAGCAATACGAATATGCCAGGTGTTTGACATGGAAAACACACAAAAGTTTTATATCATGATAATAATCATGCTTTACATCTATCAGGGTGATTGTAACAGTTTAACATATCACATGCCGTGTTCCAGCAAAACTTGACAAATGCGGAACAAATTGACATGCACTGTGAGAAGGTAGTTCTTGAAAGGTGACAAAAGGGAAGCTTTTACACAATACGGGATAGTCAATTGTTGCTGGGGCACGTTCATGCAGTCATTTGCATGTGTGAAACTTTAGTCTAACATATTATATGATACCGTTGGCAAAATCGCTGAAGGCCATTACGCACTTGAACATAATCCCTAAATATACCCAACAGCCTAATTGCTGTGCATCATTTAGAGATCACTTAATTTTAGAATCTTCAGATCCAATTAAAGGTATGAGCTGCATCACTAACATTTATTTTTAATGTGAAATCATGATGATGTAAATACTAAAAGTTTAAGTACAACATAAATTTAGGTACACAATTGCCTGCAGTAACTCATAAAAAATAAAATGATGATAAAATGATGTTGAAATGATCATTTCATTTTTTTCACTGAAAATCTTATTTGGAAAATGTTCTAAGAAATAGGAAGTGATTTGAATATGAACAAAGGGAAGGGCGATAAAAGAATTTGACAGTGAGCTATTGTTTTGAGTTTGTTCTCCATTAACAGTCAACACCTACTTAGTACTGATGCATGTACAGCCTAACTATATAAAATTATATTTAATGTTGTTTAATTATTCAATTCAATTCAATTTATTTTTATATAGCGCCTTTCACAAGAGTCGTCCCAAAGCGCTTTACAGGGTTGTGTTGTGATACATGAAACAGAAGTAGAGGGAGATACAGAACATGGAAAAAAGGAAAGAAAGAAATTGAATAAAGAAAGCCAGAAGACAACGGAGGAAAGGAACCAAAAACTCCCAAGTAGGGAGAAAAGAAACCTTTGGGGGTCCAAGGTCAACTGGCTGCCCAACCCCCCTGGGCATACTAACATTACTGAAAACAGAAAAGCGTGGACATGCTTGCTAAAATGGAGGTATATGCTGGGATTAAGAATGAAGACAAAGTCCATCAATGAGTCTGTTATCCATGTTGGCCTCTGAGGGGTGGCCAAGGTCTTTTCTCCACGTTGGGCTGTGCCGGGTGGCACTGAAGGCTGCACCCACAATGGTATAGTTCATATGGCCCATTTGTGATGTCACCCCTCCATGAGACTGAACCAGGACTCCAGCTCAGATGGTGCCCACCCCGGGCACCACCTGGACATGTGGGAAGGCAGAGAGCATGGATGGTCAGAACATTGACACATAAACAGACAAGCATAGCAGAGAATTATGGAGAAATTAGCAACAACAGTTATAATGTTTTCATATGTTTAAATATGCATTACAACAGTGTTCAATAACGTAATGGATAATTAGATTAAATATGCCTAAAAATGTAAGAGACAGAGCTTATATTTGTTTGAATGGTCACCCTTTACTTGGGGAGACATGAATAATGAAGTAGTGCATGCTTACTTAATGCATTAATTAACCAGTAATTAAGTGTTAGTTATGCACTGATCCCATGCTTGTTCATCATTAATCAATCATGACAGTTAATGTATTCCATTCAGGCACTATATTAGTTAGCAGTTAACTAATTAGTTAATAATGGTAAGACTTCACTCGAGGGGGCAAAAAATACTTAACTCATTTACTACTCAAGAACAAATTACTAACTAATATAGGTTTCCTCATGAAATACATGAACTGTCAAAATTGATTAATGATGAATGAACATGGAATCAGCACTTAAACATTTAGTTGCTGGGTAATTAATGCATTAATTAAGCATTGACTACTACATTATTCATGTCACCTCAAGTAACTTGTTACTGTATAAAATTCTTTAGCAGGGAAGCTTGCTTATTGAAATGATGTGTTTTGACTTAATTCAGGTCAGCAAGGATTAAATCGTCAAAAGGAGAAACAGAGTATGGGAATGAAAAGTTTAAAGTAGAAAGACATCATGACGTAAAGAGAATATTACAATTTAAAGTTTACAGTCCTTTTCAAAACTCTTTTACCAATACCTGTTTATCTCCCTAAGGAGTCTCTTAGTTTCTAGGCTAGATTTTTTGCATGTGCCAGAATACAATTTTATGCATTGTGATTTATTTTAGTCTAACACGGGGCTGAGATGTTCATTTAGAAAACATAATAAAGTGTGTGGAATTGTGTTTTATTTAAGAGTTTTATTTTGTACCTGTAAGATAATGATGCAAATGTAATAGAAATTTAATTGTAAATGGAGTTATAAATGTTTTTGCCATTTATCCTGGTCAGGGTCACATGGGGGGGTGGAGCCTATCCCAGGCAGAATAGGGCAAAAGGCTGGGCTACACCATGGACAGGATGCCAGTCTGTCACATAGAACTTATAAACACAGTCATACGCTATAAACACTGAAGAGACTCCAAACAGCTAGCTGCATGTTGTTGGACCGTGGGATGAAATCAGATATACAGAATCCTGCGTACAAACTCAGGAAGAACTTGCAAATTCCACCCAAACAGAGCAATTCTGGAGGTGTGAAGCAACAATGTTACCCACCGAACCACTGTGACATCCATTGTGACCCGTGACATCAAAATGCATTGGTAAATATGGTTGTCATTGGTTACTATGATTGGCCTGTCCTTCATAAACCATAATATACCCTTTTCGTGTGTTTTTGTTGTTGTTCCTAGAAATAATCCCAAAACACAGCAAAGTCTATGTCGGATAAGCAGTGCAAAGTACCCCTTTTCTCACTTGAACCTTCTTCCGGAACCTTCCACTGCCACGCAGCACAACATCCACATAACATTGAGTCAAGGACGCTTAATGGACATAAACAAGAACGCTCCAAGCATGTCAGTGAAGACTAACCCGGGGCAAAAACATCAAAATGCAGGTTGGAGATTTGACATTCCTGCAGGCTCTGTGTGCCTCACCAGTGATTAAAAAAAAAGTCAATATCCCCTTCTGTTTCTAAAGGCTCTCTATCTGATGAACGTGGGTGATGCAGACCCGATTGAACTGTGACAAAAGTACTGCTTAAAAGGCACTTTTAAATGGTTTCTTTTGTCAGTGTGTGCCTGTGCATGAGTATATCTGTGCAAATGTGTGTCTATGTGTTTGTGTGTGTGTACACGTTTCTGTGTGTCTATGTGCGTTCTAACCCTGTGATATTGATAAGCACCGCTGGGATAAATATCACAGTTGGTCCCAAACCTGAAGGTTAAATGAGCACAGTAAACATGTCTTTCCACTTACAAAAGAAAGGCTAATGAATTATCTGTGGATTGAATATTAAAAATGTAATTATAAACATTCTATATACCATTTTTACAATGGAAAGGGCGTATTGGTTCTTTGAAATTAAGATGCATAATATTATCTATTATCTATATATATATTAATATATAAGATATTAAGATAAGATTTCAGGGTGGGTAGCATTGTTTTGAGTCTCTGCCCTGGCTCCATGAGTTAGCATGTTCTTCCCGTGTCGTTATGGAGTTTCTTCTTATTTCCCTCCATAGCTTAAAAAAAACATACTAAGGTGAATTGGAGTTACCAAATTATCTATAGGAGTGAACGGTGTGTGTGCCCAACAATGGGTTGGCACCCCATCCTGGGTCACTCCCAGGCTTGTATCGGTAGCTTCTAGAATAGACTCCAGAGTCCAATAGAAGTGGATAATAAAATGGATGGATGCTTCATTTATACTTTACAACTCAAAATGTGTTGCATAACAGACAATTAAAAACCTTAAACTGTGCTTCTTGAAGTTATGATTTCCATAATCAGATAGCTGCATTTTAAATATGGTGGACCAAAAAATGCTGGTAAAAGGCAGGAATAAAAATCCGTCCATTAAAAGAATACAATTAAGTAACAGAATGTAGATATTTTAAATTTAAAGGGAGTTCCAACCACTCTTGCCAGAGAGGCATAGATGCCCTGGCAGATTCAGGGGGCTTAGCGCTTTACAGGGGTCCTTGAATACGTCAAATTATACATTAAATTGGTGGGGGTGGGGGGGGGGGGGGGGGGGGGCTGGG
>JAODJU010000025.1:8977974-8988919 GCA_026776725.1 Gnathonemus echidnorhynchus
CTTCATTTAAAGTCTCTAGAAAATGTCTCCAAAGTCATAGTATTCCTTATATCTCCTTTGTTAGCATAAAATACCTCCCTTCCCACCTTTCTGTTACGCTCACTCTGTAATTCCTAATTCCGGCTGTCTCCATAAAACTGTCAATGAAAAAGTGGGGGCTACATCACTAAATCCCTCAATTTGATTTTAATACACGAAAATGTTAAAGCAATCGCCTCTCCTCAACAAGTCATTGAAATCCTCCCCATTTATGAATTTTGTTTTGTTATACCATAATTAATAATTATTATTTCTTCATTCTTTGCCTGAAAAAACATGTATTTTTATTTTAATGCAAATGACCTTCATATACGAAGACAATTTATGCTAGTTAGATACTATTAGTCATGTCCGCATATTAGCCTGTGGTAGGCAGTATAATTACAGAAACATACTGTTTACAAGGAGAAGATTCATAATTATTAAAAATAAAAAGGACTACCCCCATCTTTCTTAAAAGATTTTTTTCTCTAATGGATTTTCTAATAATAAATACTTATTAAGTCCTTATTAAAAGCGATCCTGCAATTTTTTTATTTGTTATTCACCCCATTCATAATCAAAACATGGAACAAAAATGAATTACTTTGTTGTAGTCATTGTATGAGTGAAAATGTGGGCTTGCATTTGGCTGAATAGTGCTCGCCAGTCGCTGGCTTCTGCATCCCAAGGGCTCGCTTTCAAGTGGTAACATTCAAACTGGCCGTTTCCTCAGAACAGATATTTTTCCCTTTTCTTCAAGGCAAACATTTCCCTATTTAATGCCACAGTAAAATGTGTTCATTTTGGTTCAAAATGCATCCTTTTCATAACGAAATGCACTCAAGGTATCTAGCAGTGATTCTGCTAGGCCTCATGTCAGCCTGTAGTTTTGTGAGAAGCAGCAGCGATATGAAGACAGCAGGCTGTGATCATACATGTAGACTTCTTTAGCCTGCATTAGGCTTTCAAACTAGTCGCTGTGATATAATTGCTTCTCTGTTCAGCATTCCTTGGTCCAGTGTATTGTGCATGTCATATATGGGTAGCTTAAAACCTTTTCCACACTCCCTGCACCACCTAGTCCCAAAAAAGCTATTGAGCTACCCTGTAACGTGAACATAGTGTCACAGTTGATGCCAACCTGAATCACTTTGACATTTCTTTTTTTCTTTTTTCCCCAAGAAGAAAGCTACAAAATTATGAAGAAAGAAAGTTATGAAATAAAATTAGTGTTTTTAAAACTAATTAATGGGGATTAATAATTGGTGCCTGGAAGAATCGGCCAAATGTATAGAGGCTTGACAAAGGGAAAGACCTTGCAATGCAGAGCAGATACCATTGCAATGTTTAACTAGACAGAGTGAAAAGTATTGTTGGAATATTATAAAATACACAAAGAATGACAAAATGTGAATGCATTGGTACTCAGACGTAGGTGAGACGCACTTTTTCTGATTGCCATTTCAGTGTTTCTATTGTGAAAGATCCTACTTGAGGAGCAAAGTCAATTCCTCTTGACATACAGCATGCCCTAGGATAACTGATACATCAGCTGAGGATATCAGAGTCTTGACCTTCTTGTGACCAAAGGCAGTAGATTTAGGAGATGTTTTGCTTTCTAATGAAGAAGGGACCAGTTCCTTCACTTAGCAGAAGAACTATATGGTGAAGAAATGAATATTCACACCACAGTTGAAAAAAGTTTCCCAAAAACACAAAATAATCTTTCTTTTACTGTCATATTTAACATAAATGTGATGCTTAAAATTCAGTGTATTAAACTGAATTAATTTAGTATGGCATTTCTTAGAAGTAAATTAGCATAAAGACGTGAAGAAGAAGCATAATTTTATAAAGAACCGTACAAATAATCTTTTTAGAAATAAACAATTACAGAAAATAAAACCATAACAAAGTATAAAGGAAATGGTAGAATCATTAACATCAATTAAAACTCGGATGTTGTTTGATGTGAATCAGCCACACTGCCAGCTGGTTCACATTATTCATAGCACTCAAATTATTCAGAATGATCTCAACAATGATGATAATAATGAACAATTAACTACAAAATCACAATAGTTCCTTCAATCCGATGAGCACTAGCTTGCCAGCTAATGTAGCTTACTGTGCTCCACACTGACAACATGTACTGCCTTTTGAAGTGTTAGCTAGCTACTGCAATTTTAAAGTGTTAGTTACCAAGAAGCTAATACATTTAACGTATTATCTGAAAAGACAGTAAATTCAACTTGCATATTATACATGCTTCATTTAAATGGCTGTTTAGCCAATTAGCTAAACTTTCACTGCATTGCAACCATTAGACTTTCGACTTAACAGTATTTATTGACATCTGTGCTTACAGGTATTAGCCGCACCATCAGTTGTTTTTCCATCTTTTTTTGCCTCCTAGTAACTGAGTAACCCTTTGATAAATTTAAGCTCAGTACTTATGTAGAAGAAATCGAACACTTCCCCGAGATGTCCCTTTTATATATGCATTTCATTTCAAAAACAACGCTTTGTATGTCAATGACAGATTAAAGCTTGGAGAAGCTGAAGCCCATTATGGACCATTGTTTTGTATTTAATCCCTTCATTTGTAAGAGACATTTGTAAAACGTTAGAAAAAGGAGATATAACGTAAAGTGTCATGAGGCACAGTCGTCTCTGTCACAGCTAACCTGATGCACTCAGCTCCACCTACACGGAGCTGTCTGGGACGATGGATATCTTCCCGAAAAATTTTTGCAGTTGGGTTCAATTTTGTATGTAGTCTCATGATCCATTTCTCGTGGGAAAGTATGATATAATACAATACCTCGCACACTGTTGTACACATTCCCTGCTATGGCATTGCTTAATTTAATTTAGAGGATGGACGTAATAAAAAGACAGCCATTTACCTCTTTAGAGCATTCAAACTGAAAGTCAAGAGATCCACCTTAGCAATCGTTTGGATCTGTCTGCAGTGTGAGATTAACTGGATTTGGGAACTATATACTAATATTCCATGTCCCATGGGATGAAAATTGTTTATGGAGAGATTATGCTGGCCATATGGCAGTCTTATAGTGATTTAGGCTGTGCTTTGACATTATAGCTATAGCTAGCCATGAACAACAATCATGGGTTGACATGATAGCTACAACAGCATGTTTCATAAATGTTGAGAAAATATGCCACTTGGCTCTACCTGATTTTTTTCTGTCATCCAAGGTAGCTTAATGCCACAGCGTTGTTTGTAAAACATTAACCATTGCAATTACACATGTTGGACAAGTCTGAATGCAAACAACAGTTCAGTGACTAAACATTTCTATCATTGCTTGCAGAGTGTAAAATAGAATTATATCAGAATATGCAATAAATGTAATTAGTATGGAATTGAAACCGATCTTAATAAACATGATACATAAAGAGGTATATGAATATAAATATAAAATACAGAAATTTTGACGAATGCATTACTTCATTTAATTTTTAAACATTCAACAACAATTAGAAATGATTCACTAAATGTGTAATTACATACTGAACTTTCCATGAGTCAAATGTATATGTCACAAAATGTAATATTCCTTCTCCTATATATTTGTTTTGGGATATGGGAAGTAGTTCCTGCTTACTCTATCTAAATGGAATTGCTATATTCTTATAATGTAAAGGAAAAAGATTACTATAAAACTACAGTCACCAAAAACATTGTGCGGGAATTAAGCTATTATTGTTGTTGTTGTTGTTTTGCAAATTGCACATTTAATAATTTGCTGCTAGCAACTGTTGCGATACAGGAAACGTCTGACGCCATAAATTCTCCAGCTTCGTATGTGCGTCCCGAATATTTACTTCGGAGGTCAATGTGCATGTATGTGCCATTTCTGCTAGTTATCTGGTTTTCTAAACCCTCACCCAAGCCTGCCTGTTATTCGGGTTTATCGAATGAAATCCCCATGCTTCAAACATTCTTCACAGACTTCCTGTATGGTAAGTACTGTAATCCTGCTGGGGGGCCTGTACATAAGAGAAAGCACTGTCTGGTTCTCAGCCCTTCTTACCAAAAGGTCACGATCTCATTGGAGGGCAAAGCTGAGGACTGACCAGTTTTAATCCTCATCATTTTCATTTCTCTTACCCAGCGGATTTGCCTGATTTTATTTAAACTGCTGCTTTGAGCCCAGAGATTAAGAAAACACACAGACGCATACAAGGGATATTATTTCTCTTTTCAGACCTTCTGTTCTCTTCTGTTTTATACTTTTATACAGAGTGATTTACAAATCAGACCATAAAAATAATTACACATTTACAAATAGACAAACACAAAACCATATTCAGTGAGTGTGGCAAATTTCTGTAGTTTTGTGCCACTAAAAATACAATAATAACATGAACACATAAGACTATAGCTACAGTTGGACCTTGAATACTAGCAGTTGATTCTATCATATTGATATTAATGGTTATTTCTAATATGTAGAGACACTATCAAGGTCCTTAGTTGTCATTCTTTTCACATGATGATTTCTATGTTTGGTGCATGCTGGGACTTAGGAGACTGGCTTTCCAGGTGGACCAGCTCAGCTGCTTCACACTAAGCTTGTATGAACAGTTTTGCTTATTTTTAGAGGACATTTAGGGTAAATCGACATTATATGGTCTTTGAACAAATTTCGGTTAATATACTGGGTATATTGAATTACACATTCTAAGGTTAATTTAATATTTTATTTAATCTTGCAAAATTAAAGGCATTCATTGTTTCTTTATAAATTCATTAGATATGCCATATGCACTGAGTTTCCCTGGTGTAATTTTCCGAGCTCAAAAATGACAGATGTTTACTTATTTAGGCAAAACGATGCCATCAGAATGAACAATTTAACCAGCTTATACTGAAATGACTGCAAATTATTATCTAACAGGTCTTTTTATCCTTCACGTGCATCTGCGCTTTTGAGCATATACGCAGACTGCCCCCAAATATAAATTATTAATTTTTCTGAGGAAGATACATAAAGTCCATATGTCTTAGAGCACTGAATGTATCCATACAGGTGACCATAGCTTCCTCTTTGTGGCATTTTTTTATGATATTAGTCAATCATGACATTGAAAATTAGTAAAATTATGTTTATGAACAGGAAAATAATCTAAGAACTGATTTCTGCTTTATGCAAAAGACAGTCGAAGAGTTATAGAGGCAGATGGCACCAGCATATACCTACACATTTTCAATATGTGTTTTGATACCCAGAAACAATAATAAAAATTATAAATGTTCAGTAAATTAAAAAGTTCTTTCTTCCACAACCATTACAAACTATACAATCTGTATTTCTTCTGACCTTTATTCAGAGGTTGACGTTTCAGATCCAGAAAGTAAAAATCCAGACCAACCAGAAACTGGGTTATTGAAACAAAATCTTGGTCTGGGTTTTTACTTTCTGGACCTAAAATGTCCATCTCTGCTTTTATTTGATCAAAGAAATTCTGAAAAATGAAAAGTTTGGATAAATGAAATGGTGTCACTCCAGCTAATTGTACCCATTCTGAAGCTGTATTTTAATCAGATCATCTTCTTTATGATACGTAAGAAAAGGTTTACATACTGTTTTAGTAAACATTATTAACTGTACCCATTCACTTTTTAATCTGTCTTTATGATCTCTCCTTCCTTCTGTCTTAGCTTCTCAGTTACGCTTTAATTTGACTATTTAAAATTTGCAATTAGCCTTTTTTTTCCCAGCATCATTTCTGCATCTGTGTAGCGCAGACAGGAAGGCCATCCTGACAGGTAACACGCAGTCAGTGCACCAATTTCAAATTAAGACTGCCGACAATGTGACTGCAGCTGACCGCGAAACTTAATTTGGTATGTGGGCAGTCAGCTGTCCCAAAACACTCCCTGTAAGGACAAAAATGGCTCCGTAGAAGAAGTGTAGTTGCACCTGTGGTTTGATGAGCATGGCACAGCTGTGAAGCATATGTCAGAGCTTTGATAGTCATCAGATATGAATCCAAACCAACCTTGATAGGGATATTCTGCAATGAACCATGAGAGAACATTCTGCACCTGCTTTAACCAGGTTTTGTCGACTACAATTGTCTTTCACTACCTGCATATATATCTTTACACTAACTCGAAATGCTGCATATATGCCATAAACCTTTCTCTATAGGGCCTGGTAGATACATATGTAGATACACCTCAATATAAATATGACAAATAACAATGTCAAACTCAATGGCAAATCACAAATATAAAGACTGCTCTTAAAGTTTGTAAACCCATCAATATACATACTTAAAATGCAAGCGATTAAATACATTTGAGTTAAAAATGAGCAAAGAAGATTAAATAATTAAAGGTAAAAAAGACAAGAGTAAATATTGTAAAATTATCTAGGCTATCAGAAATTAAAAATTCCTGTAAACTGAAGATAGTAAATCAGGCATAAATATTTTTAAAAGTGAATGAAATTCAAAAGTACTGTTATAAATGGATCTACCATAAGAGTCCTCTAGTGAATGATGAATTGAAGATACTTGATTAAAGGAGGAAAAATCTGTCCATGCCTCGATCCCCTTGATCCTGCAATTGACATTGGAGTTGATATCTAGAACAAGGCTTCTGAGATAAACTTGAAGAACAGTGAGGAGGCTGCCCAGGGAGCCAGATCACAAGAGAGGAGACATGACAAGGTCTCCAACTCTAGCTGAAGAGTATGTGAAGTTCAGTCCAGTTCTTTCAGCTCATATCACACCTCTACAGGGTTCATAAAATTATTTTTCGGTGTACTGTGAAACAGGGGAGTTATCTTATAATGCTTCTCATACACCAGCTACAAAACATTGTCTTGGAATCATACAGACGATTCAAAAATGCTCTCTTATGTGTGTATTTTTAAATTATTTTATTATTTTTTTTGCATTACATTATATTTTAAATCATATTATATTATGATAGCTTCTACCCCAAGGCATGTTTACTCATTTCAGGAATAAAGCATTCAGTTTATTGAAGTATTCAAAGGTTTATTGTCATTTGCACTATGCTTACTTGGATGTTCCCTGCAGACAGACACAGGGACATATCTGTAATCTAGGAACATATCTGATGTAAGTTGGTTGCATTTTTAATGGAGTCACATAGTAATTGTATTTTGCTCTGTGGCATGTTCCATAAATGTATCAGTTCCCTTACGGGTAGGACAGCAATCCAACCAAAACAAGCCTGGAGGTAAGCAATGATGCACCTGACGGATCAGACACACGACTGGGAAAAGGGTGTTCCCGTTCTTATGTTAACTACTCACTTCCCTTCATTTTTGCAAGTCGGGCAGGAAGTAGTTGGAATGGAAAGAGGAATTCTTTAAAGGATGGTCACTTGTAGAGGTCTGGATGGGGTATTTGGTTCAAAAGCCCTCGCAGAAATGCAGACAGACATAAAGCACAGGGAAATGACCCCCTACCTCCCCTGGCCCCAGACCTTTTCTCCTGGGCACATACTGGGCCCCCCCTGGCTGCACGATGAACAGGATGTTATGGTTTATTTGACATTTAATGTGGGTTTGAGGACAAGGTTGACGGCCTCCAGACTGATGTTGATTTATAGGCTCAACGTCTAATTTATTTTCCTTAGGAAAGACTTTGGAAATCTGGCGTGAAGGATGCAGCTGTGTAATCTGTGGGTCTGTCTGAGCGTTTAAATTTAAAAGTTTACATACGACATACAGGACACTGCACACAATGGTACAAATTTAAAAGGAAAATCAGAGGTTACCCTAACGGAACATCGGAAGACTTTAACCACAATATGTCGTACAAAATACAGTAATTACACATTTAAATATATTTATGTAATGCTCATTATCATGTCAAGAAAATAAATATATTGCATACCGTAGGACAAGAGGCAAGACAAGATTTGCTGCAAGAAACGGTTACAGACTTGACAACTGAAGTCTCAATCACTGGATTGTTTGTATAAAATGAGCAATGGAGACACTGTTTAGCACAGATCTCAGGTCAGATGTTGATGAACTGAGAGAAAATGGAGGTCTTAATCTCTGGTGCATGCTGCTGAGCATATTTCTTTATCATTTGATTGGTTGGCTTTTCACCATCCAAAAGTGTTTAAGCCCATCACATGATGGGCAAGATAAAGTGCTCTCTTATACAAGTATAAATCTAAAACTAATCTCTATACAAGAATCTGAACGTTTAAATGAGCAGTTTTTCCATTAAGACGGAAATAGCTGCCACTGAAATATATCTGTCTAACACTGTCTGCAAGAGGGATTTGAGAGGATGAAATATATCTCTACTAAAATCTGGTGCATAGAGAAGATGCTTGATATCTTCTGCCTGGGAAAAAAGGCAAAATCCAAATGTGATTTAAATTTTTAATCTTCTTTTCATAATCGTTCAGGCTTCCTGCATGGTGTTTAGATATTCAATTAAATTACAATTAATGTAATTATCTATAATAAGCCGTAAAAAGTCTGCAGGAGGTCTGATGATGTCAAGAGAAAAAGAAAGAATACATCATGAAGGTGTTATTAAAATAAATTAGACGTTTATTCGTCTTTTTTACTGTCTCAAATATATGCCGTTGATTGAACAAAAATAAGTTAAATTTGATCACGGTTGTGTATCGCAAGCACCTCTGGTTTATAATTAAAACCGCTAGTCTTTTCCAAAGCATTCCTGACTGGAAAATACCATCTTGAATTTTGTGTGAACATAACAATTCATAATTCACAGCACGGCTGGTTTAATGTTAAAAAGACTGAAAATGATTAGATGAATAATATCTCAGCGATTTTTTGAATTGCTCAGAAGGATTAATTGCTTCCCTTATATTGTGATGATTTAGGAAATTAATTGTTTCTAAATTGTTAAAACAGAAAAGAATCTAAAAGTTGCAATACGTATTTACTTTATCAGATGCTTTTCTCTTAAGCGATGTACAAGTGATGTAAATAGCACACTAATATAATTGTTAAAATTAATTGTCCTTAAATTGTTAAAACACAAAATAATGTAAAAGCAACAACATGTTAGCATTTACATTTACTTAGTTTAGCCAAAGTGATGCACAAATGAGGGGTATAGAATATTAGTTAGCAGGTTCATCTGGCCTTTTTTCCAATTGTGTCAGCCTACCGATCCACTCCTAAGGCCTTGGTGACAGAGGGACTGGGGTTAGATAAGAGAGACACCTGTTATTTGCCCTTTTTTCTCTCCAGGCTGAGCAGCTTGAAAACGATGCTCTGTTCCATGCAGAAAAAATGCTGTGGATAAATAATGGATAAGGCAGAGCTGAAAGGAACTTGCCTTCGTTGTCTTCTGGTTTTCTTTCTTTATGTCTGTACAAATGATGTAATGATAGATTTTGACACACCCTTGTCAAGAGCTTTGGGGCAATTCTTTTGTGAACGGGGCTATATGAAATTGAATTGAATTGAATTGAATTGAATTGAGAAGGAAAATAGCGTCAATGACCTAAAATATTCTCCCTAAGTATTGGTTGGATTTATGGAATGTTTTTGAAAGTATGTTGATAATTTAAGGAAGTCACAATGATGTTTCTAAAATACACAAAGTTTTGAGAATTCCATTTCAACCCAAAAAACCTGACAAATAAAAGTTTCTTGAGTACAAAACAAAATCAGTATACCAATTACTTATTGATATGATTTTATTAACTCAAATTAAATTAAATTAAATAAGTGAACAGACTAACATCAATGCATTTAATCAAAATGCAAATTACAAGAATATAGAGATTATTTTTACTTTCATTTATTAGCTGTGTTTTATATGCACCATGATCAATTTTATCCACAAAGCTAAAAATACTGGATACAGGATTTTGAGATGTATATGTTTGGTAGAGCATACAAGATGTTCAGCCATGGGGGTGGCAGTATTTGTGAAATTTATACTATATACACCTTGTCCTTGTTTTTGTCTGTTTTTTTACAATAATACTCATGAATGTACTCTCATGGTGCTGCCCAGTACTCAGACTTTACTGCTTAGAAGCCACTGAATCTCCCTGGATAACTAGAGTTGGTGTTTCATTCAGTGTGGTAAGTGAAAAAAACTATTTCAACCACCTGCATCAAAACCACCTGTATTGTGAATCCATTGGGTTTGCTGAGTGTCAGCTTATTGACTACATTAATGACTACAGACTTGCTGATGCAATGGCTGAAATAATGACTAATCATTTCAGACTCTTTTCTCTAAAAGTGTTACTAATAATACTCAAGTGGATAACAAATGGATCATCCATCAGTTCTACCATTTTCCAACTGTTTGTGAGTACAAGGTCACAGGGAAACCTGTAACCTATTCCAGGCATCAGAGGGTACAAGGAAGGGGTACACGCTGAATGGCATGAAAATACGTTAGAGAGGCTACAAGTAAGGCTAAGAGTAGTGCTGTCGAAAAGTAGAGATTGGGACAGAGATATAAAAGAATTTTAATGGCATTTCATAAATCACAGAACACTGTGAAGACTATTATTAAGAAGTGGAGGAAAAAGTAACCAGCAGGGCATTGAGAAGGTATCTCCAACACCATTGGCCAAGCAGGGAGGAAGCTCTTCAGGGAGCCTTAAAGGAGAGACAGGAATTTATGGCAGTACCTGGTCATATCCTGTATACCTGTGTTCTCCACAACTTTGGGGTAGGGTGGCAAGATGTTTCTTGCAAAAAAGAACATCTAAATTTGGAAAAAGACATTCAGTCTCCCAAAACCATGGGGGAAAATGTGCTGTGGTCTGATGAAACCCAGGTAGAACTTTTTGACCTTAATTGCAAAACATGTATGGTGCCAACACAGCTTATCACCCAGAGCGTCATGCTATAGGGTTTCCTCTGTTCTTATCACCCAGAGCGTCATGCTA